>ML788994.1:121320-157989 GCA_009831015.1 Picea engelmannii
TATATATATATATATATATATATATATATACACACAAGCTTGTAGCTCACTGCTTAATTCTCAATAGTCAATAAGGTTGTGACTCTATTCTCCTGACAGAGTCTTCACACAGTTCCTCCACAGGGAACTCTTTCATCATGCAACTTCCTTATTGCATATCCTTCACTGTTTGTGATCTTTAGCTCGGTACCAAATATTTCATAAGGAATATAAACATGCATCTTTGTCATGCATCCAAATTATGTATCCACACATATTATGGTTTTGTTAACTTACATCCATGATGTTCTTAACCATATGCATAATCATAAGCCTATGTGTAGCTTCCATAGGTATATTTCATAGCCCACCTACATCTCTATTTTAAAATCAGTCAACTCATGGTTGTTCACAATCATTCTCATGTGACTCTCAAAGGCAAAATCATTTGCCTCTTGTCATGACAACAAAGCATCCTTTCTCGTCCACTCTTTCTTCTATTTATACTAGTGTTTCTTGCGGGAATGGAGCACATTGCCCTTAATCTATCATTCAAAACATAACTTCCATGACTCTTCAAAATGGATTCAACCATGGATCCATGGCATTCACTTAATCTTGCCAAGTGCAATTCTTTCCTTACATATCACCCATCAAGGTAGAAATATTGTGCCTTTAGTATACATTTATCCTTACATCATGCATGTGCATCACTTGCACATTTAATATCTTTCATACGTAATTGGTATTAATATCAGTCTTCATGTCAATAAGCCTCACAATGCATTAACCGATGCATTCAAACACATACAAACCTAGCCAAACATTCATCATGCAAGCTCATTTCTTGCACCCTTTCGATGTCATAGATGTACATGGACATATTAGACTTCCATATCCTCCTCCAAGGATGTTTTTTCCATCCTTATGACAAGCCTCATAGGGACACTCAACACTGAGCTTCCCTCTCAGTTGAGAGCTTGGAGTCATTCACAAGATATCCACCTGGCGGTTTAACATACATTCATAAGTATGTTTCCCTTTCTATGCGATAACAACTAGCAAGAAAACACTCTTGCCTCAACTTTCATGAAAAACTTTCCCATTCATAAATACAGTCTAGGAAATTACAATCATCCCCAAGGTGATAAAACAACCAATCTAGCTTCCAACTGGTCTTGATTTGGTAGAAAAAGAGATTAAGTAGATACATTAGTGGAGATATGATCTAGATGGATTTCAGTGGCCTCCCACCTATTCCAACTGGCTCATTTTCGTAGTTTTCCATTTTGGCAGTTTTTTCCTAGTTTTTGGGTCCCCAACTTCTGGGGTCCTTTTGAGGCCCTAAACAACATTTTTATGGATTTCCATAGTTATATTGTGAACAAAGTTAAATTTTTATGGCAACATGTGTATTCCTCGGATATAGCTTTCCAACGGGCTATCATGCGCCTAAAACAGAGATCGTATGCAAAATTTAAGACCCCGAGAAGTTGATGTAGTAACTTACCCCAACGGGGCCCACCTGAATTTTGGCGCTTCATCTCCTAGGGTTAGGTTTTTGAGTGTCTATGGTTTTGGAATTCCTATTTATTGTAAAAAGGCTTGGAGAGTCTCCTTGTAACCATATTCTTGTGAATGAGCGCAACCATCACATCTCTTCTCAGAGATAAGTCGCCACCATTCTAGCAAGCTTGTTTCAGTCTACATTTTACAGTTTCAGATTATTTCCTCCAGTTTTATTGTATATTTGTTATTGTTTCTTGTGTTTCTATGTTAAGAATAATAATAATCTTTATTCTTTTCATTCTTCTCATAAAATATGGATCAGTGGTATCAGAGAGATCTACTCCTTGTCGTTCTTAATGCATGTCCCTGACGAGGTTAGGGTACAAAGAATTGGGTCTCGAGCTTATTTCTCTTGTGGATAAAATCTCTCGCACGCCCAAGTGACCTCTCTTGGTGTGAGAAAATAAAGATGATAGGACATGAGATCCTTTCAAAATGTTTCTCGAGGAATCCCTCATGCAACAAAGGACCAAGATGATGGATAGTTTTGCGTAAATCCTTCGGCGGATACCAAGAGGCGACCCATCTTCCTCGAGCAGAGGCACCACCCCCTTCAAGGTAAAAAACAACTTTGATATTCCTATATTTGAAGGTCATATAGATGCAGATTCTGTAGACAAATGGTTGAATCTACTAGAAGGGTATTTTTCTATTCATAACTTTTCGAACAAAGAAAAGATTACTTTTGCGCTCCTCAAAGTCATTCCCCATGTCAAATATTGGTGGGAAACTTTCTATGAGAAAAAGGAAACGGAGGAACCCTCATTATTTACAGTGGTGGTCACCTAGGAGTCCTTTAGGGATGTTATTAAGGAACAATACTACCCTGTTGGAAGTTATGACGACCTATATACAAAATGGACCACACTGCAGCATGAAAGAGACCAAGTAGTGCCAGAGTTCACAAACATATTCCTTACCTTGCACACCAATTTGGGTATCAAATATTTTGAGTGACATTTGGTGCTCAAGTATCGTGATGTCTGCATAGATACATCAAAGCTGAAATAGATTTTTTTTACATCTCGTCCTTGGGCGTGGCCTATCAATATGCCATCAAAATCAACCAAAAACTTAAACAAAATACGCGGAAATTTGGGCCTGGGAACCCCTCAGAGAAAAAGAAAAACAAAAGGGTGGCCCCAACCCAAGAAAAAAGGACAAAGAAAAGATGGGCAGTCTCAGGACAACCAGTCTAAGCTGCAAGCAAAGAAGGACACCGAAAAGATGAAGAAAGATATCGGGAAGTGGTGCAACTTCCATAAAATCCCCTGGCATAACATTGTTGACTGTCACTCAAAGAAGTCGTTGGTGGTTGAGGTGAAAGCCTCTAAATTAGATGCAGTTTTAGACTCTAAGTCGAAACTAGAAAGGGGGAGATGGATCATTGATGCGGAACCCAATACCATTGTTTCTACCACCAAGATCCAGCATGGTGAACCAGATGAGCTAGAGGAAGGTGAGTGCCTCTTTCATTCATAGATGTGGGTGAAAGGCACCCCACTACACTTCATCGTTGATAGCGGTAGCCAAAAGAATATGATATCAACAAAGATCGTCAAGCATCTATCCATGCTGATAACACCACACTCGCAGCCCTACACCATTAGATGGCTCTACCAAGGAAGTGATCTTCATGTCAGCCAACAATGTCGCATGTCATATAGCATCAAGCCCTTAAAATATGAGGTATTATGTGATGTTTCTCCTCTCAAAGTTTGTGATATTCTTTTGGGCCAACCTTATTTATGGAAACCTTATGATGCATATGAGTCTAGGCATCGCAGTGTTATTATTACTTTGAATAGGAAATTGTACAGGATACGTGAGGCAGTCCCACCTAGTGTTATTTCCTTGATCTCTACCAAGAAATGTAGAAAGGTCATCTCTCAGACCCGGAAGTTTGTCTTCTTCACGATTCGCTCTCAGAGAAAAAAAAATATTGCAGCCACATCCAAAGCCTCCATGGCTGACCTCTCCACAGAGAAAAATAAAGGGCATAAGGTCGTGGAAGAATACAAAGATATCTTCTCCTCACCTATCGGGGTACCTCTGCACTATTAGTTCAAGCATCCCATCGATCCAACCCCCGACGCTCCACTACCCAATAGGTCAGTCTACCGCCACTCTCTGTTAGAGAATGAGGAGATCAAGTGATAGATCCAAGAACTACTCCACAAGGGGCACATCTATCCCATCTCATCGTCTTGTGGGATCCCAATCGTGTTGGTGCAGAAGAAAGACGGGACCTGGCAACTCTACATTGATTATCAAGCCCTGAATAAAACCACATTCAGGAACTGGTACTCGATTCCATGAATCGACGATCTCCTTGATTAGCTCAACGGGGCCAAATACTTCAATAAGATTGATATGAAGTCTGGCTACCACTATGTCCCAATAGAACAAACAAATGTATGGAAGACCACCTTCAAGTCAAAAGAAGGTCTTTTTGAATGGTTGGTCATGCCCTTTGGTTTGAAAAATGCTCCAGAAAAGTTCATGAGGATGATGGATGATATCCTACGACCTTTCACCAATGATTTTGTAGTGGTGTATATGGATGACATCCTCATCTACAACAAGACTTGGGTAGAACACTTTCAAAATATTCAGCAGGTTCTGCACACCCTGTGGCGGCACAAGATATATACCAAATTGGAAAAATGCTCCTTCAACATGGACAAGGTCCAATACCTAGGCTACAAAGTTGATCATCATGGTGTGCATGTGGTTCTAGCCAAGATCTAGGTCATTCGTGACTGACCAGCCCCAACCACACTCACTAAGCTTCAGAGCTTCTTGGGCCTTGCCAATTTCTATCGCAGGTTCGTGTTGGGATTCTCCCATATTGCATGGGCCCTCAACCAAGTAACCAGGGGTCGTTGTAATGTCCCCAATATTTCCAAAAAAAAATAAAAATATTAGTCTATTGCAGTTGATCATTCATCACTCTCCACTATGTGACTGTTCGTCACTGTGCTTATAATCCTACACATACTGAAATTTTATAATGTATTTATAAGTATTTAATTATTGGCTATCTCAGCCCTATTCATAACATAGGTGAAATTGTCTTCTTACTAACTAACCATCAGTTGTTTGGAACTTAAGACTACTAGAACTATTTCACATATATGTATAATACACTTGCTCCGTATATATATAATACACTCACACTTTGAAAGGTATCCTTTATATTTATATAGCACGACTAAAACATTGTATAAGTCTGCTAGACTACCTATAGCATACTTATAGAATACTCGTAAAGGAAGGGATATGATATTCCTTAGGTTCTGTGTTCCATTTTTGAAAGGGTCCTATCACATAACATAACATAACTCATTTATTAGATTGTACACCATAACGATTAAAGATAAAGTAGGCCACTCTAGTTTCGTGTAAGAGATGTGTCCCTGTTCACGCGTAGTCGTTACATGGTGTGCATGGAAAAGAAGTTAGGTGGTTAGGATTCGCAACTGGCACACGTTGCTCGTCCCTAACTAGATAACGACAATGGGGTAACTAAGTTTTGGATGCGACTTCCCATTCTGGTGTACAGGAACTAGATATGAAAAGAACATTCCGAGAATCAAAACCATACTTTAACTGGTTGTCGTTCTCATTCATAAATGTTGATAAGAACTACAAGGGTAACTATCACATATTAAATTAGGTCCTGACTGCTACATTTAATTCTTCCAATGGCGCATTCCCTCGGCCTCATGTTCTAATTGCGTGCCCACCGGATCCCTGCCACCTTACCCTAGTCACATTGTCATGGTACTTCATGTCATTCCCCTCATTAATCAGGAGTAGGTCCTCTCGAACCTATCATTCAAATATTTCTTGGGCTATGCAACTCGGAGGCAAAACGCCATTACAAGGAACCCTGCTAACCCTTATGGCGTGAGGCATTGGCGACAATGTGGTTCTTATTATGTATGGGAGAAGGGTGATCGAGGTGGATATCGGTGGCCACCCACCTGTTCCAGTTGGATCAAAATATCTTTCTGTCGATTTTGGTAATTTACTATTTGTAGCAGTTTTTCGGGTCCTAAACTTCTGGAGCCGTTTTGAGGCCCTAAACAATGTTTTTTTGGGTATGTTGCGGTTGTAAAATTTCATCATGAAATTTTGGGCAATTGTTGTAGTCCTCGGATATATATTTCCAATGGGATATCGTACACCTAAAACAAATATCATATGCAAAAGTTACGACCCCGGGAAGTAGATGTACTAACTTACCCAAACAGGGCCCACATGACTTTTGGCACTTCATCTCCTAGGGTTAGGTTTTTGGATGTTTAGGGTTTTTGAAACTCCTGTTTATTGTAAAAAGGCCTTCAGAGCCTCATTGTAATCATATTCTTGCGAATGAGTGCAGCCATCACATCTCTTCTCAGAGATAAGCCGCCACCATTCCAGCAAGCTTGTTTTCTGAGCATTTTACAGTTTCAACCTATTTCCTTATTGAATAGAAAACTAGTTTTACTGTATCTCTGTTATTCTATGTTAAGCATCTGTTAATAATATGTAGTCATTTCATTCTGCTCATATAATCTATATCAGTGGTATCAGAGCGGTCTACTCCTTGTCATCTTAATGCATGTCCCCAACGAGGTCAGAGTACAAAGATTTGGGTCTCGAGCTTGTTTCTCTTGAGGACAAAAGCTCTCGCATGCCCAAGTGATCTCTCATAGCAGGAGAAAAGAAAGATGACGGGACAGGATATCCTTTCAAACTGTTGATTGAGGAATCCCTCACGCAACAGAGGAACGAGATGCTAGATAGTTTCGCGCAAATCCTTCGACGGCTACAAACAGGCGACGCATCTTCTTCGAGCGGAGGCACCACCCCCTTCAAGGTACAAATAAACTTCAATATTCCCATATTTGAAGGTTAGATAGATGAAAATGTTGTAGACAAGTGGTTGAATCTACTAGAAGGATATTTTTCTTTCCATAACTTTTCAAATAGAGAAAAGATTACTTTTGCACTCCTCAAAGCCATTCCCCATGTCAAAGATTGGTGGGAAACTTTTTGTGAGCAAAAGGAAACAGACGAACCCTCATTATTTACAGTCACAACCACTTGGGAATCCTTTAGGGATGCTATTAAGGAACAATACTACCCTGTCGGAAGTTATGATGACTTGTATACAAAATGGACCACACTGCGGCAAGAAAGAGACCAAGCAGTGCCAGATTTCACAAATATCTTCCATACCTTGCACACCAAGCTGGGTATCAAAGATTCGGAGCGGTATCTGGTGCTCTGCATAGATACATCCAGACTAAAATGGAATTTATGGACATCTCATACTTGGGCGCAGCCTACCGATATGGTGTCAAAATCGAGCAAAGGCTCAAACAAAAGACACAACAATTTGGGTCAGGGAACCCCTCACAACAAAATCTAGGAAAGGGCGGCCCCAATCCACAGAACAAAGGACAAAGAAAAGATGGGCAGTATCAGGACAACCAGTCCAAGCCACAAGCAAAGAAGGACACCAGAAAGACAAAGAAAGATACCGGGAAGTGGTGCGACTTCCATAAGAGCCCTTGGCATAACACCGCTGACTGCCACTCAAAGCAGTCGCTAGTGGCCAAAGTGAAAGCCTCTTAATCAGATGCAGGTTCTGACTCTAGTTCAGGACTAGAAAGGGGAAGATGGATCATTGACGTGGAACCCAGTGCCACCATTGCTACCACCAAGATCCAACATGGTGAACCAGACGAGCCAGAAGAAGGAGAGCGCCTCTTCCATTCACAGACGTGGGTAAAAGGCACCCCATTTCACTTCATCATTGATAGCGGTAGCCAGAAGAGCCTCATCTCAGCAGAGGTTTTCAAGCAGTTGGCTCTGCCGAAAATGTCTCACCCACAACCCTACACCATTGGATGGCTCCGCCAAGGAAGCGATCTCCGCGTCAACCAACAGTGTCGACTGAAGTATGGCATCAATCCCTGCAAAGACAAGGTATTGTGTGATGTTTCTCCTCTCGAAGTTTGTGATGTTCTTTTGGGACAACCTTATTTATGGAAATGTCATGTTGTATATGAGTCTAGGCCTCGTAGTGTTATTATTACTTTGAACAGGAAATTGTACAGGATACCCGAGGTTGTCCCACCTAGTTCTATTTCCTTGATCTTTGCTAAGAAATGCAGGAAAGTCATCTCTCAGATGGGGAAGTTTGTATTCTACATGATTCACTCTCAGAATGAGCGAAAGATCACAGCCACATCCAGGGTCTCTGCGACCGACCTCTCCACACAGCAGAAACAAGTACATAAGGTTGTGTAAGAATACTCAGATATCTTCTCCTCACCTACCAGGGTACCTCTACACTACCAGGTCAAGCACCCCATTGATCTGAACCACGGTGCACCACTGCCTAATGGGCTAGTCTGTCGCTGCTCTCTATTAGAGAATGAGGATATCAAGAGACAAATCCAAGAAATGCTCCACAAGGGGCACATTCGTCCCATCTCATCACTTTGCGGGAGCCCAATTGTGCTGGTACAGAAGAAATATGGAACATGGCGACTCTACATTGATTACTGGGCTCTGAATAAAATCACAGTCAGAAACCGGTGCCCATTTCCCCGAATCGACGACCTCCTTGGTCAACTCACGGGGGTCAAATACTTCAGTAAGATTGATCTAAAGTCTGGATACCACTAGGTCTCGATAGAAGGAAGGCCTTTTTGAATGGTTGGTCATGCCCTTTGGTTTGACAAATGCTCCAGCCACTTTCATGAGGATGATGGATGATATCCTGCGACCATTCACCAATACTTTTGTAGTGGTGTATCTGGATGACATTCTCATTTACAGAAAGACTTGGGCCGAACACTTGCAGCATATTCAGTAGGTTATGCACACCCTGCGACAGCACAAGCTATACACCAACTTGGAAAAATGCTCCTTCGGCATGGATAGGGTCCACTACCTAGGCTACAGTGTTGATCAACATGGCGTACATGTGGACCCAACCAATATCCAAGTCATCCGTGACTGGCCAGCCCCAACCACACTCACTGAGCTTCAAAGCTTCTTGGGCCTTGCCAATTTCTACCATAAGTTCGTGTTGGGATTCTCCCATATTGCATGGGCCCTCAACCAAATAACCAGGGGTGGTGGTAAAGAAAAATTTGTGTGGGGCCAGTCCCAACAACAAGCGTTCGATGATTTGAAGCAGTTCTTGTGGTTAGCCCTAGTACTTTCACTACCAAACTTGCAACATCCCTTTGAGATAGAGACAGATGCTTCAGACTATGCCATGGGTGTCGATCTCACTCAGCATGGCCACCCCATGGCCTATCATAGTGAGACACTATCATATGTTGTCCATAAGTACCCTACTTATAAAAAATAAATGTACTCCATTGTGCAATCCTGCCACCAGTGGAGACATTACATTCTTGGGAAGGAGACAGTCATCCACACTGATCATAAGCCACTATAGTTCATGTAGACACAAGGAAAATTGTAGAATGACCGCCATCAAAAGTGGTCCACATACTTGCAACAATTCCACCTCAACATAAAGTATAAAACAAGAAGCACCAACCACATCGTTGATTTCATCAGCAGACCACCAGTCACGGCACTTACCACAGTGCTAGACTCTTGCGTCCATGAGACCTCTGGATGGCCCCAACTCTATGAGGCAAACCCGGACTTTGCTCCCACCTACCAAATGTTGGGTGCAAAGGCAGTTGTCGATAATTTCCATCTTCAGGATGGGTTGTTGTGTCATCTAGGCCATATATGTGTTCCATCAAGTGAGCGAGTGAAGCTGATCTGGGAAGCCCACTACAGTCAGGTGGTAGGACACTTTAGTGTCGAAAAGACAGTTGCAATTCTACAGAAACATTTCTACTGGCCAAAACTTCGACAAGAGGTCAACAAGTATATCAAGTCTTGCATGTGTTATTTCCAAACCGACCACTAAGAAACAGGGCCTGTACACCCCTCTTCCTACTCCTAACAGGCCATGAAAATCCATCTCGATGGACTACATGTTGGACCTCCCATCCACCAAGCAAGGAAATAACTGTGTTTTTGTGGTTTTTGATCGCTTTTCTAAGATGGCGATTCTAGTTGCCTGCAAGAAGAGAATCACAGCAGAAGCCACTACCAAGCTCTTCTTTGAACGAGTCTGGGTACATTTTGGAATCCCACAAACCATTGTTTCAGATTAGGACAGTCGATTTCTCAGCACATTCTGGTCGAACCTCTAGTCATTGCTGGACACCAAGCTCACCAAATCCACAGCCTTCCACCCTCAGACAGATGGCCAAACCGAGGTTGTAAATCGAATGATTATGCATATCCTGCACATGTATAATTCCAAGCAACCTCGCACATGGGATGAGAGTCTTCCCTATGTCCAACATAGCTACAACCGAGCCCTGCATAACTCAACTAGCCACAGTCCCTTTCAGGTGGGGTTGGGATTCCAACCATTGGGTCCCATAGATGTTGCACTTCCCCTTGCGGTCTCCTCGACCAACTCCTCTCCTGCTCCAACTGAGGCTGACAAAGCCACCCAGTTCATTGAGAGGATTCAACACATCTGCCAATAGGTTCAGGATATCCTACAGAAGTCTAATGATAAGTACAAGAAGCACCATGATCAACATCGGGTGCCACATAAGTTTCAGGTGGGCGACAAAGTTTGGTTGAACTTGTAGAAATAATGCCTTACGGGACCCCATCAGAAGCTTCACCCACTCTGTTAGGGGTCGTACACCATCACCAAGGTTGTGGGGGATAATGCGTTTGAGCTCAACATTCCTCCTTTCCTTGGCCTGCACCCAGTGTTCAATGTGGACCTCCTTCGGCCTTATTTCCCACCATTATTGGACACCTCGGACGTAGCAGAATAGCTGACACCAACAAATTTCAACCCTGAATGCATACAACAGGCATTGAGTGATCAAATTGTGGACACACAAATCAAGGGCACTCGACAACAAAGGATCCAACTTTATCAAGTCGTCAAAGACGGGCAGCTCCTGCACCAAGGCAAGTGGCTCACCCGGGCCAAATTCAGCAGAAATTTCCTCATCTGATGGGGGAACTCAACACAATGGATACCATTGGTTCCTAAGGAGGGAAAATTGATCTAGGTGCATATCGGTGGCCACCCACCTGTTCCAGCCTGCTCAAAACAACTTTCTGGCAATTTTGGTAATTTACTATTTTTAGCAGTTTTTTGGGTCCTGAACTTCCAAAGTCGTTTTGAGTCCCTGAACGATGTTTTTTTGGGTATGTTGCAATTGAAAAATCTCATCATGAAATTTTGGGCAATTGTTGTAGTCCTCGGATATATATTTCCAATGGGCTATCGTACGCCTAAAACGAATATCTTATGCAAAAGTTACGACCCCAGGAAGTTAATGTACTAACTTACCCAAACAGGGCCCACATGACTTTTGGCGCTTCATCTCCTAGGGTTAGGTTTTTGGATGTTTAGGGTTTTTGAAACTTCTATTTATTGTAAAAACGCCTTCAGAGCCTCATTGTAATCATCTTCTTGCGAATGAGCACAGTCGTCACATCTCTTCTTAGAGATAAGTCGCCACCATTCCAGCAAGCTTGTTTTCCACTGCATTTTACAGTTTCAACTTATTTCCTTATTGAATAAAAAAATAGTTTTACTATATCTCTGTTATTTTGTGTTAAGCATATGTTAATAATATGTAGTCATTTCATTCTGCTCATAAAATCTGGATCAAAGGGTCATCTATCCACCTCGCCCTTACACCTGGTAAGCTTATCTGAACCCTATTATCAATGTTTGTGAGGTATGGAAACATCAAACACGCGTTATGGTTGTTTATGTGACTGCTGGATAAATTATTTGGTTGAGTTTATTTTTTTCCTCAATATTCTACGAAGTTTGAAATACGGTTATCCAGATTCAGGATAAGTTTATCATGCTTTGGTCTATTTAGTTTAGGGTGTGATTCCCTGTAAGGATAACCCCTTATTGCTCTCTGAATTCCTCTGATTCAATCGCCCAGTTATCAGGTCTGGATTACTAGCTTGATTTAGTGTGAGAATTACAGAGCGATTAGTTTTATTTTTATTAGTCAGGAATAATACAGTCAGTTAGGGTATTTTGTCGGGGTTTTTGTCTTTGTTCTTCGGAAAATGCTTAAAATATTACTGTCACCATATCCTAATGTCATACTTAGGAGTTCCTGTAACTCCAACACCCCCCCTGAACATCACTATGGTGAAAATAAAGAATGGGTCCCGGCAACGAGGCCATGTTAGGTACCCAAATACAAAATATACAGTGAAATAAATGAGTCAAGAGGGAAAATCTCATGGGAAAAACCCCCCCTCAAATTACAATGCAAAAAAAAGAAAATGAGAAGGAACAAAATGTAGTTGCTAAGCAACCTTGTCCTTCACTCCAAGAAGACCTCGCAACTATGAAATTATGTGCTCGTTGAAGATTTTGTTGAAGATGTAGATTTTTGTACAGATCTGATGAATTATATGCACCATTGATATATCCACACATATCCATTTTATCTTCTTGTAATGAATAATATCCAAATAAATTTTGGATGAAACTTTGAAAACCGTGTAGTCGTTTCTGGAAAAACGCTAAAATTTTATTGATTTTAAAAAGATCATAACTTCACTTTTCAAACTCCATTTCAGACGATTTTGTTTTTTGAAATTGGATATTTTCCTGAGAGGAATTCAAATATCTATTTTGTTTCTGCAAATTTTGCTAAGAAAATATCAGACTGGAGTCTGATTTTCGCGGCTCTCTTTTTTCCTCCTAAGATGCATGCATGGTGCATGCAAAAGTGTCTACATGTGACTCCTGAGATGCATGCCATATATATTCCACATGAATTTTACAAAATAAATCTGAAATGGAGTAGACATTGTCTTCAATTAATGGAATACAAATTTCTGCAAATACTTTTGTACTCTTCATAATAAGAGGCTTGATCTTCTGACAGTTTCTCTTATGGCTCTATCTTTCCAATCCCCTTCATGAAATCTTCACAATCTTATTTATTCCCAAATAGAACCTCCAATCTGGTCCATAGTTCATTTGGAGTGAATTCTTGTGTGACATCACATACTTGGTGGAGAATTTCTAGAGAAATAGAAAAGCAGATAAATCCTATGGCCATATCTTGTCTATTGAGAAAGTCATTTTTCTCATCTGCAGAATCAGTATCTACTTCCATTTTCATGGTTATTTGGCATAAGCCTCTACTTCTGAGAAGAAGTAGAATCTTTGGATTCCATTCCAAATATTTATGAGGCGTAAAAAGTATTATCGGTTAGTAAAACATAAATTCTATTTTTCTATGTTCTTCAATCTTCAGTACCTACAAAAATAATTTGGTGTAGCTTTTTCTCAGCAGTCCATCATCTCTGATACCATGTAAATGTGTTGAACCTGCACAGAATAGATCTAGCTAAACAATAATACACACATTTGCAAAGAGAATTGGAGAAAGAAGGAGGAGGAAAGAATGAAAGAATTCTCATTAATCGTATTCCACATTCAAAGAGTGAATAATTAAAAATAGATATAGGATACATGAGTTACTAATGAGCCATAGTGGTGGTCTAGAGTGATATGGACACACACCAGTAGTTACGCGAGTGAATTTCCACCTAGTCTAGTCTCTCGGGCAGTTACGGGAGTGAACTGCCACTTAGTTGAATTAACTAGTCAACTAGTCTTCAATTAACTGACTAAACAGAGAGTAGTGAGGAGTTAATTCAGGAAATAAAGGCTAATTCATGAGTCTGGTGATGATCCCAAGACAAGTGTGCATTAGCTGGTGATGACCTCAATGTTGCATGGTGACAAAACCAATGCAACATATAAACTCAACTCAACTAGTCAAACTGAAGTGTCAACTAAAAGAGAATATTCTCCAGGTGGAATATTCTCCCCTAAAATATAGGAGACTGGATAATGACTAATTATGACTAATAAAAAAGGAAAAAACTTAGGAAAAATAAATCATGTGTGTGTGTGAAGTAACTCCAACAAGTAATATAGAAAGAGGGGATGGGATTCCATGGGATGGTTGAGCATGGGATGGGATTTTATATAACAGTCCAGGAAAAAATACATTGATTAGAGAACTACTCTCGTTCTAAGAAAATTATAACAGAACCCAACTACAAAAACAACATATCCATTCAGAAAATTATACCCTTAATCAACAAGATTACTAAATCAAGGTTTCCCAAACACCCACATAGCCATATCACATTCAGGCCACAAAGAAACCAAATCCACAACACCAACACTCAAAACAAAAACCCACTCACCAAGTCTGAAAACACCAATACCTTGTAGTCATAAGACCGATCAGAGTGCCTGGAATGTCATTTGAATCTGTTCATATGATCAGGGAGCATGACAAGGCAATCACCATCATTGCGGTTCCAAACCCTGAAATAATAGTGCCTCCGGGAGAGTCCCTGAATGTGGGGTTGCATGTGATTGAGAAGGATTCCTCTGGGTTGAAAATGATCTCAGCAGAGGCAACATATATTCCTCCTCCCATGGTCCTGAGAAGAGAAATCATCCACTACAACTAATTGATGATAAAAAATCCTCATGCGGTCGGTTTCGTCAAGATTTGTTGGCCCAACCAGGATAGGTTGTCGCTCACACTGCTAAAGTCTGTCTTGGGGAGATCTGTCAATAATTGTGGTCCTTCCTGAAATACCTTAATTTTTGTAAGACTTGCTTAAGCTATCATCCAGACGACATCTTATGAAAATGAACCATAGACTTTAGCTCATCATTTTCTTCATGAGGGTATTCCAGTTTAAATTGGGGTTCCACCTTCGGCGGAAATCTCCAAGCTTGTTGGAATTATGGATAAAAGTTTTGATTCCTAGGAGACCTTGCATGTATTCCATGGAAGAAGCAGTTAACATAGCATCCCAATTGCATGTATTCAATGGAATAAGCAGTTAACAGAGCATCCCAAAGGCTGTTAAATTCATATGTGGTTATCCAGACATAACCACTATCCATCGTTCCTATTTCATGGCCTTTCATAAATATTTTTGAAGAAAGATCAGATTGCATATAAGAAACGTGATGAAGAAGAAATGTGTAAGCGACCGCCTAGAAATGTGATGAAGAAGAAACCTGCAAGTGATTGCATATTGAACAGTCAATGTAAAGATAAGATTGATTAATCAATAATTAACAGATGTCAACTTTTTATTGGGATTGGATAGACGAACATATGGTAACTTATTATTGAGGTTGGACAGATGATGAAGGCTTGTATAGAATCCTCCCCTTAAATAACACCTTCAATGTAACTAGGAAGATAAACAGGACGATCTGTTGTAGGAAGAACCATAATTTCGTGCACCGTTGTTAGTACCTGTTCATTCTTTAAAAGCAGAACAATAAACAATGAAAAAAATATTATACACATATCTCTTAATAATTTACAAAGGCTTGAATGGTTGAGGACTTACATATGATTTTTGTAACAAATCATCAATGTTCTATGCAAACATAGCATGGCACTTGAAAATTTGAATCCTTTGCAATATCTCTTTTGAGATCTCTGAGATGATCATGCATATGTATATTATTTTCGCTGTCCAACTCCACAAGGAAGTTGTTGTGTAAATTTTGAAACCCCAGAGAACCTTTCCAGCCTGATGTGTTCCATATTCTTACAGCCTTATCCTTGTTTTCTCCCATAAAAAAACAGGGAATATCTAAGAATATCTGGCATTCCTCTTCATTCAATGTCTCATAACTAATTTTTAGTTTATGTTGTATTTCAGCGGGAAGTATTTGTCGAAGACTATGTAGTTGGTTTTTCCAGTGAAATTGTTCATCATTTCCGTAAATAAGTGACCCTAATACTTTTAAAGATAAAGGCAAACCATGACAGGTTTCTATGAATTCATCTACCAGAGATTCGAATCTCGGGAGTGGATGGTGTTGACTGAAGGCATGGGAGCAAAGAGGCTAGGAAAAAAAACAATTGATCATAAATATAGGATGATCCATGCCAAATTAAGTTGTGATGACCATAAATATAGCATTCTAAGTAAATACCTAAGATTAAAAGGATCACGAATATTTATAAATGAAGACATCATTCCTGAAGACCAAGCTGAATCAAGGTAGTTCAAAAGGTAAAAGAAGCCAGGAGAAGGAAAATTTCCAACAATTAGAAATTGAAAATCTATTGTTATGGATAGAGACCAGAAGGATAATAATAAATAGGAATTTAGGACACTCAGGATCCTTTTTTTGAATTGTCATGGATTTCCATGGTGCAAAGGTCCTATGATAAGTTGGATCTCGAATGATATTGATATTATTTGTCTAGTTGAAACTTGGGAGCATGAAGGTTTTGTTTTTTGGTCGGCATGGAACAAAAAGTCCCACCGAAGAAGGATAGGAGGCATAGCTTGTTATATTAGAAAGAACATTTCTCCTCACATTCAACTTCATAAGATCGACCCTCTCAATCAGTACATTTTGATAGAAATTTCAAACGCCAATGCTAACAAGATGTATATAGAAATTTTCTATTTTTCACCTATTAATTCTACTTTTTATAAGAAAACAATCTAGATAGCAATTGTCCCTATAATAATTTAGAACAAGGTATTTATAGTTTGAAAAATGAAGGTAATATCCTCCTGCTATGAGACTTTAATGTTAGGATTGCAACTAACCAAACTACTCTTTTAAGCATTGATTCCAACCACAATACTTTATGTCTATATGAGGACCGTGTTTTATCTAATAGCTACAAAAGAAGCTTTGAAGACCTAATTGAGAATTTTTTTGGTACTAAGTTGGTCAAGCTCTATAACTCTCAAGACCTAATAATTTTCAATGGAGTAATGATGTGGTCAAACTCCAACCAGATGACTTGTATTCATGGGCTAGGTAGTAGGGGCGTAGATTATGTGATATGTGATATCCATGTTTCCAACCAAATAGTAACTTTTGACCTTTTGAATGACCATGAACCCGACTTTGATCATATAACTTTAAACCTAACTCTAAACTTTTCCATGCATAGGAGCGTCATTGAATAGAATTATGATCATCAAAGGTAATTGTCCTTTGACAAAAGTAAACTTCACATTTTCTTAAAGGATTTAAATAGTGAATTACATCTCCTAAGTTATAAGGATAACATTGAAGACCTCTATCATAATTTTAAAACAACTACCCTTTCCACTTCTATTAACAAGTTCTCTTTCAAGGTTTCCTGTAAAAAGAATAATAGAATGACCAACCCTTGGGATCATAAAGAATGTAAAAGTGATGGGAAAGTCATTAGGGATGCTTCTAATGAGTCCTTAAAATTCAATAAGATCAACAAGTACAAATCCCCAATTAAAAGGAAAAAAAATAGTGTATCAATAAAAGGAAAGAAAATATTTCACATCTATCTAAGGTGGATCCTAAGAAGTTCTGGAGCCAAATTCTAATCCACAATACTAAAGAAAATAATATGATTCCCTTAAGGGACTGGAATTCCTACCTTAAAATTATTTACGAGTTCCCTAATTCCATGGACACCATTCCTATTGTCCCTACAGAGGATGGAGTTTTTTCTTTGGATGACAGAGTTTGGCGTTAAGCAGCTTGCAAATGGTATAACATATTTCATATCCCTTACCATGGGGATAACATGTCCATATCCCTTACCATGAATAACATATTTCATCTATGACCTATATGTTTTCCTTTCTTTTGGGATGGTTGTTACATGTATCCCAAAAAGGTATGTGATTCAGAATCCCATTAGAAGGGGCTTAAAAACTCAAGGTTGATGCATATTTACAAAAAGAATAGAAAGAGAAAAATCCCTAATTCAAAATGTGGGGCAAAGAAACAAATAACAAAAGCAATATATTAAAAAAAACAATAAAGAAGCATGAGTTATACCCCCTCGCTAAGAGGTCATCACCCCAGGTCTTATGCAATAAATGCATATCTTATGAAAGGACTTATTAAAAATTTCAAAAGCCAAAAAAGGTTAACAATATAAAGAAAAAGGCAAGTAGGGGTTTGGAAATACATGGTGTCAAGGAAATGGTGCCTCATCGCCTAGGTGCTCCCTCTACAAAGGTACTCACGAGGATGACTATTATACATGGCCTTACATGGGTTCCCTAGGACATACCTCTTGGTATGGGTGTTGGCACACCTAATGTTGGAACCTCAGTTTTTTATGGTTCATCACACTTCTTCTAGAATCAGTTAATCGAGCGATTGACCAACATTTGGAAAGAGTTGGTTGAGCGATCGACTAGATATCCACATCAGTCGATCGAGTAGTTGACAATCCTATGATCGGACAGTCAACCAGCAGAAGAAGACAATTGGTTGGTGGATCGAACAACCGAACAATCGACTACAATTTGGATGCATGGATGGTCAAGTTGTGCATGATGGTTTTCAATCTTTTCAACATCTTCAAACCTTTCCAAAGGAGGACCCGAACACTTCAAAAATACTTTGATAAAATATCTATAAGCAATCAACCTTTAAAATATCTAAGGAAATTGGGCTTATTTCCTTCAATGGAGTCACAAGATGTGTTTACTTGTGAAAACCTTCAAATCCTACTTACCAAATTTCCCATTGAAGACAAACTTCAAATAATCAAGGAATGGAATTTATCCCTGACAACAACGCCAAACATTTTACCACTCAAACTTTCTCCTAGGAGGAAAAGTCCTAACCTCAGTGGGAGAGCCTAGAGGCACTACAGAAAGCTGCCCAATGTCACCTCAATAGCCTTTCCCATTCTAACTTATGTTTTCCTTCTTCATTCTTCCATCTATCAGCATATAATCTTGTTTTTTGTTGAGCAGCTTTAGTGCCTTGGATGAGTAGAATTTTTATGACTCCATTGCCCATTGGTGTAACCTATTGATTTGCAATTTTCTGCCCTCTCTCTTTCTTTCTCCATCTTGTTGATCCACCTATTAAAAACCAAAAGTATCTTTTACATTCTGATGGGTGTTGAGCTTACACTTTAACAGTCAAAGTGTGACTTCCAGTGATAACACATTCACAAACTGATTCATATTTCACCACTATATCTCAAATCAATTCATTTGTTGTAAGACAAATTTCATAACAATTTCTCCAGGTACAAAATTTATTTTACAACAAACCACCATATTTCATTCACAAACTGATTCATATTTCACCACCATATCTCATTCACAAATCGATTCATATTTCACCACATAAATGTTGTAGACCAGCTATATTGAAAATAGCCAAAGAAATTTTGCTTGGAATCCATTCATTTGGTGGAGTAAAGTGTTGCACATTGTTAAAAATTGAATATAGCAAAACCTCAATGAAATTTAATTGTTAGGATTGTTTATCTTAATAATAGTGCATTGATTTAAAAACCTCATCTAAAAAAAGTGAATCACTTCAACAAGTTTGGAGTTCATTCAAATGTGTATACCATCAATTAGATTCTTAGAAAGCATTAAATTAAGTCTTGTAAATGATGTGCCATAAAAATGTAATCAACTTATGAAATCTAAATGTTATGGGCATCATATCATCATTTTTTGAATTAGTTATACCATTAAATGTGCACGTCTTTGGTGAATTTAGATGAAAATATGAACATCTAAAATATGTTAATCTATAAAATGTTACTTGGTTTTATTAGGGTTAAATATTAGATATATGTATAAGATTAAAACAAGAAATGAAACTTTAAATCCAACTTTATAGATGCAAATCAATTTTAAACAACATTAAGGATCTACATAGTGGATATTCAATCTCAAGAAAGCAACATGACCAAATGTTTCCCATTATGTTCAGATATGCATTTGCAAGTTTTTTTGTTATTTAAATTGTTGTCTAATAGCCTAAATCCATATGAACCTTATGTTTCCCATTATGTTTGAATTGTTGTATAATAGCCTAAATCCATATGAACCTTGATCTATTAAGAGGAGAGATATCAAATTTGTTCAGGTGTAAACCTTCTTAACTCTAAAAAAGACTACTAGATTAACAAAACAAAACCCCAACGTAGCTCATCTCTGCTCTAAAGCAGAATGTTTCCATCCAAATCATAACTTAAGTGAACCTGCATAAAGCTTAAAACTAATCTCAAATCATATTCCTGATTTTGAGCTTCGCCTTTCAAAGTAGTTCGCCTTTCAAAGTCTCAGCGGCCTGAAGTTGAGCTTCAATCTTTGTTGTTTTGTCAATTAAGCCTCTAACTCGCTGCTCCTTGTCGCCCTGAATAGCTGCCATCTGAGCATGCACTTTCTGCAAGTCCTGCTGGGTACCAGCAAGTTCCTCTCTTAGAGCTACATGTGTTGCACCCAGCCTCTCATTATCCATTGCAAGCCTTTGTAACTCTTCATGTTGACCTGCAAATCTCCGTTCCAGAAGCTCAATAGGAGGCAGTTGTTCCAGAGGATGAGACCCTAAAAGATGCCGCATAACTGGACCCAAATGGTCTGGAACCATGCCTGGGTGTCTTGCATGTGATCGTGGCATGTGTCCTCTACCGGCCATTTTTGTAAAGGCCCTGTATTGTTTAAACAGAATTGAAATTTCGCAGAAAGCCAAGCTCAAAGCTCTAGCCTCCGAAATTTGTGAGAAAAACGAAACAAACAACGTAGAAAAAATATATTTTATAATGCGATGTAGGGTTTTAGATCTGAGGTTTATTGCTTTATGTTCTGTGCACCATTCCACCTTTTTTCGAGGGCCGATGGTAGAAATGATGAGATGTTTTAGTTCATTTATAGGCATCGGAGGTTTACTTGAATGTCCGAGCCGACCTCATGAGGGTAAATTGTTTTATGGAGAGATGAGTTGATCGGCTTCTATCCATGATTTTAAAATAATTATGTAAGATTATTTGGGTTTTTTTTAGGGGACAATAACCTCAAGGATAATATTAATATTAGTAAATAGATATCAATCTTAATGTTTATTTGTGAACTATATTTTTATTTCTATTTTTATTTGTCAATTATATTCCTATTTTATTTTTATTTGTTACTGGTTGTGTTTATATTTATGTATTGAAGATAGGTATAGGAGTGCATTGAAAAAGCCATAAGAGTCATTTAATTTTGTAGCAAATTTTTCTAAAGTTCTCATTAATCTAGATCTCTCATTGAATTTTTGACCATATGGAGCAAATCAGAGTTGCACATAACCTTTAAGGGCATTGTTCCACCATACACGGATCTGCTTATGTTTGAAATTCCTACTACACTATTATCAAATTATCAAAGTTATTGCTGGAAAAAGGGTCCATTTGCTACAAGATTAACTTACTCCTAAGTTACACCCTTGCAAACATTGTTTTCCCCGTGAGAAAACCTTTTACAAAACAATTTGTGTCCTCATTATTATGCAATAGACATAGTTTCATGATAAATGCATGCATGTGTGGATACTTTTTTGGGGAGGTACTTCTTCATGTTGTCGAAGTGATCACCCCTCTTCCTTCAGTGTAAATTCACTCATTGGCAAAAATAATCACTGATATGATTTCATAAAGGTAATGTTAACAATCATGTAAGTTGTAGTGTATGTATTTTTCACTTCATATTGGTCATACACATATCCCCTCATACATCATTATGCGGAGTTTTTATCATGCATTAGCCATTGTAGACCTACATTATGACAACACTTTATGAGGAGTTTACTTCATCAAATTTACCTTTTTCATGGATGGTTTAGGCACATGCCCTTTGTTGAAAATTTCCCTCTCTATATTGTGCATGTAGCTAATGACTCACTCGTACCTACAAAAAAGCCACGTTTTCTCAATTTTTTCTTATGATTTGCATTTAACCCTCGTGGTTCATATGGTCAAACTCATTCATTGACCATTGCAGAGAAAATACCTCATCCATGGTGAGAAATTCCACTCAAACATCCCAAAATCTATTTATGTTTCACTCTTTTTCTTTGTAAATGATGTTCAATCTCTCTCTCTCTCTCTCTCTCTCTCTCTCTCGCATAATTGTCATGACCCTCTCATTCACTTCCCAATTAAGTGGGCCCACTATAAGGCCAACTCACTATAACATTTCGCTTTAATCCAAATATAGCCCCATCGAAGTCATAACATATTGAAACTCTATCATATTTATATCTCTCTTGTGATTTAGCAATCTCCTTCCACTTTCTAGTGTCATGGGCTTACTTGGATCGTGTGTATCTATAAACCCTTTCCCTATTGTGCATTGCTACAATTGGTGTCTCCTCTTCATTGGATTGAATATCCTCTGTTGGAATTGTAAGTTGCATCTTGTGGTGTTACATTCATTTAGAGCAGAAAATATGGCTTTATCCTTAGCCATATGACAAGATGCTCTTGAATCAGTAAGCCACTCATCAAAAGAAGAAGTAGTAGTAGAAGGTGTATTGAAGGAGAAACCAGAAGCAGAAAGTGCATGTCCATGAGAAGAAGAAGAACAACAAGAATCAATATTGATGTTGTGCTTCTTCATCGCTGCTTCTAAGGTTGCCATCTTCTTGAAACATTTGGACTCATCATGACCATCTTTATCACAAAAGTTGCAATGTCGGTTAGTATTCTTACTTTTATATTTTTCTCCTTTATCACCATTAGGAGTTGAAGATGTCTGAGCGGGTTTGGAACCCTTAGGTTGTTTTTTGTTGTAGCGAGGATGTTGCTTCTTGGGATACTTGGGTTTATCTTTCTGTTGGGAAACTAAGGCTTTGTTGGAGGTACCTGCAGTGTTGATCACTCCAAGTTGTACAAGCTTATCTTCCTCTCTAATCAAAGAAGCACAAAAGGACTCAAGATTGGGTTTTACATAAGCTTTTCCTAGAGCCTCTCTCATGGCATAAAAGGTAGATACAAACATAGAATATGCACTACCTTGCTTAGAAAGAATAATATATATGCAATGCTCTTCCTCCATTTTTATCTTACATTCTTCACATAAAATTCTGAGTGTTTTAAACTTAGATAGATAGTCTCCAAGGCAAGAAAAATCACTTGGACTCAAGGTCAGTATTTGATTTTCTAACTGTTGTGCTCGAATAATATTGAGTTTACCAAACACAGATTCAATCGTCTTCCAAGATTCTTGGGGGGCATCAATTCCTTGAAGGTGGTATCTTAAATCAGGAGAGATGGACATTCTGATTAGTCCACGTGCTTCGTCATTCCTATTATCCCATTTGGATTTCTTATCATCATCAGTGGGTGTTGTTTCCTTTCCCAAGGTAATCTGGTATAGGCCTTTAATTCTTAATAAATCTTCCATATGGGCTTTCCATTGGAAGTAGTTGTTGTTGGTAAGCAAGACATTATTTGTAGAAGCCACATTAAATATGCAGATAATGTGGATTTAAAAACTGAAACTAATGATCTGGATGGAAAGATCTCGAAAAGTTGTGCGGTTTTAGAAAAAACGGCACTGAAAACGGACTTCCGATGTGAGAGTTATGCCCTTTTTAGAAAAAGGCATAAACAGTAACCAAATAACCACGTGATAGTGTAAGCTACTTTATGAAGTGACACACTTTTATAAAGAGAAGTGGGGATCACTTTTACAATGAAGTTACCTTATAATAGAAACGTTGCATGCAAAATAACTCTAAAATAAAATATAAAAAAAGTAACAAAAGAGAGACTTGAACTCAAGACCTCTTACTTAATAAGGCAAGTTTTAACCAAATGGTCTAGCAAAAAATATTGTAATGTTCAGAAAGAGGATTGGTGGTGTTGTTGATGATGGCGGCCTTGGAGAGCATGCTAAAAAAAACATTATTTTCACACAAGAAAAAAAATTTGCTTCTCGATGACAACAAGGGTTAGATATCGGTTAGTTTACCCGGAAGATGCACATTTTCCTATATGTTTCTGATTTGTCGAGATCGCACAGGGCACGGGGCAAAGAGAATACACAGATCTAAAAGAGTAGCAACTCGGAAATAAAAAATACAAATTGAAATAAAATCAAAATAAAACTTTGCAGAAATTTAAAAAAATGCGTATTCAGGATTTATACCTCGAGATCTGACTGTAATGGTCATATCTTGGGAAAACGGAAACCTTTTTGAGTGAAACGAAAAGTGTTCCTAAATCAAAAAAGTGCTCTGGACACAATGGAATAGTCCTATTAGCCCATAAATGTACGAAAATGTCATAAAATGGAGATGAGGAAACTCGGCTTCATGATCTCGATCTACAACAGGAGTGGGTCTTCAAACAGGATCCGATACCATGTTCAACAACATAGGTATTCCAACAAAGGGTGAACACCTTCAATAGCCACTCACATAACCAGATCAAATATCAACACACCGATGTTTTCACGTGGTAAAACCCCTACGGGGAAACAACCACGGCCCCAGCCAATGCGGCCACTTGGAGAAGTTTATGAATGCAAAGAAAAAGATTACAGAGAGATTTTACAAGAGAGTTTCTCACAATCGATCATCATCAAATGACCCTCCATTCTCTTTAAATAGAGATCATGGACCAATCGGGTGCTAAGCCACATATCAATGGTTGTTAAGATCGAGGAGAGTATGAAACGTTGGATTACTCTATATCGAGAACATATCGTGACCATCGGATTTCCTAACTACAAATGCATACTAAAGAAACACACTATAAAACAAACTTTTACCTAATGACACAATAGACCAAGTAGATCTTACTAACTCCTAACTGTCTAAATATCCTAACAAAACCTTGGCTAAAGACTGTAACAACAGAGACCAGGACTAGATCAAGAAAAACCCTGAGAAGTATGGCTTCAATCAGGGAAGAGGATGATTGCCTCTTCATGAAAAAATATTTTCCTGACACAGGCACACTAATGACACTTCAACAGCCTACGTATGTACGTGAGTTTTCCAAAGGTAGGGCACGTATGTACGCATGCAGACCTATTGCAGTCCGTGTACACCTCTGTAACGTCTCTAAAAAGAAAACTAACAGTCAAGCAGACAAGGCGGTGAGTACTAGTATGGAAGACCAGAATCCATTAAAGACATAGAAACTTACAGAAACTCAAGGAACAGTAAATAAACCAATTAAAGACACCCTAAAATAAAAATCCCCTAAAAACCCTATAGGTTCCCCAATATGGTTGCCAATTCTGCTATAGTGGGAAAACCCCCCTACGAACTACACTACACCACGTCACTCTGGACCAATATCCATCCAATCCCTTTAATCTCATGGTCAAGGTGTGTCCATGTAACCCCTGGATCGACAACCTTCGTTACTTTGTAACTTCAATATTCGGGGAATCCGTGGTGGGACTTCCTCCTTACTCCCAAAGTGGTCATCGTCAGGTTGACCATGATCTATATATGTTGGTCATGGAGATATTGAAATGTCCTCAGATCTATGGCTCTTATCACTTCCCGAGTTCGGCATTCGGGTGCTCCACTCGCTTACCACCCCCTTTCTTCCAGATTGATCAATGTTGATCTAACCTTGGCATAAATCCAACGGCTAGGAAATATCTTGAAGGATCCCTAAATATACGGTTCTCATTACTTCACGACTCCAACATTCGGAGGTTTCACCTGCTCCAACATGCAATATTTCTGAAATCTGAACTTCGAACTAGCAGATCGGGTGGTTGACGCTTATCTTAGATCAATGGCCTACATCTTCTCCAGGCTCTAGGATATGGAGCTTTCCATTCCTTGAACCGCACTTACTTCCGAAGTTCTGAATTCCTGAACACGCGAAGGGATTTGACCAACGGTCCACATCTCCTCAACAATGGGTGGTCGAGATCTACTCCAACATTCAGAGGTTTGGGTGTTATAGTGCAATTTCTCTCCTGAAGTGGTTAACGTCGGACTGACTACATCATATATCCAATGGTTGGGATAGTTTCCAGGTGTCCTCAAATATACGGCCCGCAATACTTCGCAACTCCAACATTCGGGAGTTTTTGCGGTTGCAAGGTTATATCATCTCAGAGTTTCAAACTCCTAGAGCTCCAAAGTCAATAATAGCTTAGATCCTTTCGAACTAGCGTAGGGTTCCCAGACCTTGGTCATATGGGTTCTCCGAAAATTCTCATGAGATACGCACTAATCTACTAGCCGCAAAATGGGTTAAGGACGTGGGTATGAGGTCGTGGTTTCTTGAACAATTGGTTTGAAGGGAGTGCCCTCCAATTCAAAGAACTTAAGTTCTAAAGTAGGGGGAGGTATTTTCGAACCAACCCAGAGGCCAAGCTTGTCAACTATATCTATATGGCTACCATCCACCATTGGATGTCAATATGACCCATTGGGATTCTAGAAGTGCCCCAACACTTCCTTTACCACATTCAAGATCAACATTTAATCAACCATTTTACCTTAATTATAATAATTTTTTAATGTCTAATAACCTTTGGACTATTCCCTTAAAGCTCAAATGCAATTTCGAGTTATGTTACTTACTAAGTATTCTAGTTCAGAAATCTAGAGTATCTTTAGGTCATAATCAGTCTTAACCATTACACCTATAATTCTTCCTTCTGTTAAGCAACATTCAGGGACGGAGGCCACTCTCCTCCTCCCACAAGAATTATGGAAGATTAGTTTCCTATCCACCAATCAAGGGAGGTTGTTGTGATTTCTCACTCAATCACTCTATATTTCTACATCTACATTTATCAAATTGATTAGAAAAGCCCTGCCCAACAATTCATGTACCCAGAAAGAAAATTTGTTTCTCAGTTCCCTTCGAAACCCGAGAGTTGTGCATGCTCTCTCTTTTCAGAGAATGGTCACCAGACTCATTCCTCTGATCATGAGGGATTATACACATATACCAGGTTTACCCTTCATTAAAGAAGTAATTATTACTGCTATGGATCCTTTCCATACATTCACATCCAAGTCTTGCTATTAGTTCCCATCAGCATAATCCCACTCCTATATGATCAACTATCATTTCCCAAAGAAATGACAGGCTTCCTTCGCCACATACTAGCATGATTCAATCTCGTTGGGTAAAATCCCAACTGTATTTTAATCTACATCCTTCTACTCAAGGAATTTATGCAGAAAATTTATGTTTGGTAGTAATATTCTCAACATGCTCATCCTATCCTTGGTTAACCAATCTTATGTCTATACAACAACACATACGATTGTAGAGTGAAGTCAACTTGTTTATTTGGAAACATTAGCAACATACAATGAAAATTTCCAAAACATATACCAACAGTAAATATCTCATTCCTCTCTTCAGTAGAGGTTTACTAAGATTCTTAGGAATGGGGTAAGATAGTGTGTTACCCCTTAAAGTCCTCCAAAAAATATTTTCATACAACTCGTGCATGAGCCCAAGTAGGCCAAGTGTTGTTTCCGTGCTTTGATACCAATTTGTAACAAACCTGACCCCTGAGTTACTTTCCTAGGGATGGGGCATCAAAATTTATATTTCGTTAAACACATTGAATCATATTTCCTACATATTCATCCTCTTCTACTCGTCACCACCACTTTCTCGACGCTTCAATCCGAGCTTTGGAACCAAAGTTATACCTTTCCAAAGTTCTATGAGCCTTATTATACCAAGGCCACGTGGCACCCATGTGGATCCTCCTCACACGTGTTGTCTCCAAGTTCCTACATCCATAGTGGGAAGTCCATCCACCGTTCGATCCAACTACGGGGATCGTTCCCCATTGAAAACTTAAGCGAGGGGAAAATTCGTTGTTTGACACTTCGGTGCTTAACACCTCTTTTCCATTCTGCACACATATCTTTCAGAGTCCCGAACTCCTGAAGTTATAAAATGTTGCCATGTAGCTTGGTCCTTCGGGCCTTTTCAACTTACCTTTGACACTACGCTCCAATTCTCCGGAGTCTCGAAGTTCCGTACTCCCGAAGGGTCCCCACCTATAGGTGGTAACACAATATATGCAGGGATAGGTACAGGTGGGTCCAACCCTTCGGTGTACCTAATTCCAATGCTCCAACCTCTGAATCTTTACGAAGTCTCGTAATCTTTCCATGTAGCTCCAACCTTTGGGCCTTTTGGTCTCTCCACTATGCTACACCCTGGATCCTCTAGAGTCCCAAAGTATGAGACTCTCAGAGTCATGGTTACATGACCAACCACTTTGGCCAGGAATGCACATACCATAGGCTGACATGCGGTGAGGGTCAGGGGTGACATGTGTTATTAACGATGGATGACTGAGAAGGATCCTGAAGGATCAGAGGATCTATGGTCCAAGTTACTTCGTCACTTCGACCTTCAGGGTTTTTGACACTACAAAAACTCAATTCTCCCGAAATGGGATTTTGACAAAGTACCATACACAAAAACCTATGCTAGTTGATCGGGCGGTCAAAAAGGGTCATCAACGGAATCCCCAGATCATTGACTCACAATGCTTCACAACTCTGACATTCAATAGTTTTGGCGATTGTGAAGTTTCAACATTCCTAGAGATTCAAACTTCCGGAGCTTCGAATCCAATAAGAGCTACCTCCTTTCGAACTAGCGCAGGGTTTCCATACCCTCGTCATATGGGCCCTCCGAAGATTTTCAGGGGCTACACACACTTAAATATTCTCATCCGAGAAATTACTAATACTGTGATCATTAGCCATTGGTCACACAGATGAAAGGTCTGGATAATGTGACCCTTGTCTACACTCTAAGAGTGTTATACCTCCTGAGCTTACTGGTACCTTAATGAAATGAAGGGTTTCTCCTTGTGTTTCTCCCGGAGTTTAGAACTTAGAGAGTTTTTCACTCCTACATAGCTAGTTTAGGCTCTATGCACCTTCGCGCTACCTCTCTTGAGCCTAACGAACTCCCTTATCCAGGAGGTCCGGAATAACTGGAAGTGTACACACGCCCACGTGAAACTATGCCCAAGGTTGAAAAACTCACAGTTCTTTTGTTTTAACTTGAGCCACTATAGGGCTTGATCATTTACATGTACAAACCAACACAGTCATGCCAAAGATAAAGGAACACTATCCAACCATCAAGAAAACATGCACATCTCTAAAAATTCACAGGATATCCAACTTTATTTCACAGTTAAATCTCAATTTACGCAGAGTATGAGTATACTTATCTTTTACAGGTTGCAGCCAACTCACTGACTGTGGGTGTGCGCCTTTCCACCCAATCATAGGCTCAGAGGAATTCATTCTTAGTGCTCTGGCCACCCCCATTCCAAGCCATGATATCACCAGAGAAATCTCATAGTTTCTCAGGGATTCTTTCTCTATCTCATCTTTTGTTCAGGTTCTTTTCTCTGTAAACTATCAGAGATCTCCTTCTATGTCACAGCCTCAGCGAGGTTCATCAGACGCTTTCTCATCATCAAGCTCGCGACCTTCTACTCGTTCTCAGCTGGAGAGTTTTGTGCATTCTCCACTCTTCTCTTTATTCCCTTACATGCCTTGCACGCACATCCCTCCTATCATGTTCCTTCTATCAAAAGGAAAACTTGGGCCAGTCTGGATTTGAAGGACTCTGTGGTACTTCGGGTTGACAGTGTCCTATCTTCTCAACCAGACCATGCTTCCATTCATGGGGGTGGTTTATTGCTCAACCACCAGTCCTTTTTCATTAACTGATTACTCTCCTTGGGATCTGGAGAGGGTTTGTTATTCCCACCAAGGGGAAATTTGGGGTCATACCCATAATGAGCCTTCTCCATATTTTTCCTCACTCTTGCCTCTAGTGATATCATGGCTAGTACTTCAAGACTTCACCCCCACAGTCAGTTATTGGAAATTCAAACAATAATGCATTTACATCGTTCCCATGCCACATCATGGTAATTCTAATTAGTGATTAATTACAAGATGGGGGAAACAGGGGTGTTACAACTACTATCTTCTCCTTCTCATCATTACAAAGAGAATAAAGACAAAATTTGGGAAGGCGAAAGGTCACAGGGGAAGGAAAAAATCCAAAGGTCATACTGAACCTCATTAAATACTAAAATTGTACCCATAGAAGGGGATTTTGTCTCTTCAAACATTGTACACCTTTAAACTACTTTGGGAATACAATGTCAACTAAAATTGGAGAGTTTTCCTAAGAGTTTTCATGTACTATTGTTGAAACAGTTAATACGGAGAAGCCCCAAGGGCCAAATTTTGACTAAGATAAGGACTTATGATCCGGATTGAGGAGCAGAACGAACTGATTAACAGACTGAATACAATAAACACAGACACACAGAGAACAACACATATATCCGGTGAACAATATATTCTATTGAATAAATGAAATACGTTGAAACTGTAAAACTGCAGAACTGAAACAACTTTCTCGAATGGTGGTAGTTGTCTTTGAGAAGAGATGTGGTTGCTATGCGCATCCATCTAAGAAGAATGATTACAATGAGGCTCCAAAGGCCTTTTTAACATTACTCATGAATTCCAAAACCCTACACATCCAAAAATCTAACCCTAGGAGATGAAACGCCAAAATTCATGTGGGCCCCAATGGGTAAGTTGGTACATCAAATTCTTGGTGCCATAACTTTTTCATATGACCTTTGTTTTATGCGTTTGATAGTCCATTGGAAATTCCTTTTCATAACTATACTTTACGCCTTCAAAATCTGACTTTGTCTAAAGTTTGACTGTGGAAAGCCAAAAAAAACATCGTTTAGGGCCCCAAAACAGCCCTGGAAGTACAAAAATATGTGATGACATGAAAACATCCAAAATAAGCCAGTTGGATTAGGTGGGAGGCCACCAGTCCCCCCCCTGGAAGATGTGTAGGGCTTCAGACAACCCCAGAAGTCTAGAACATGTTAGCATTGAAAGTTACACTTTGACTGCTAAAGTGCAAGCTTAGTACCCATCAAATAGGTTTATGAGACAAGTCTTAGAATGTGGTGTCAAATGGATAAAACTCAGTTCAACAATGTCAAAACACAAGAAATTTTAGATAAAGTGCATCAAAAAAATAGGTCTTTTTTAACTTAGGTCATGGTTTTGAGGATTAGTATGGATAGGAGGAAGACTTAGTAAGAAAATGAAGTGAATCTACCACTAGATTCAGGCTATGCCAGTAGACAAAGAAGAGAAATGCTTCAGATGCAAGAAATTCTTAAATCCAAGCAAACAAAACTCTGAAAAAGATATAACAATATCACACTCAAACATCCATTTTCATACAGCTACAAGATATCATTTGAATCCTTGAATGATAGTACGATTTCAGAGTGAGATAAAGAATATGGAAAAAATAGAACTAACTTCAATTAAAAAAGATTTCATCAAGTCCTGTACATCAAAACCAGAGTAGGCTCTGTTTCATTTAAATTACCAAAATAGTCTTTTACATCAACCATTTGAACCTGAAAAATTAAATCAATTTTAAAAGGGTGGATCAAGAAGGAAGAGCAAGAAAGAGGGTAGAAAACAATTTGCAAAGTCATCCATTGGGCATGGAGTCGACACATCCTACATCTCAAAGGCACTCAAGATCATACCAGACCAAAAGGGATATGATAATGGATGGAGGTACAAGAAAGATAACAAAAATAAGAATATCATCAATAAAATATCCTCTCTGCAAAAATGACTTAAAAGATAACTAGAACAGAGATCATGAAAGGAGGCAATTACTACAAATAATTTGCAGCTCATGAATCTCATGCCTCATGAACAACCATTGATATTCAATGCCTACAATTCCATTAAAAAACGATGACAGGGTAAAATGATAATAAAGAACACAAAGTTTGATAAACAACTCTCATGAATATCTAATGGTGGAAATGCTAATTACAATAGGCCCTCAGGCTTACAATTGAGCAACTAAATTGCTCCTCCATCTGTCTCCTCTCTTGGATCATGAATCCCACCCTTCTCTAATATCTCCCTCCTTCATTAAATATAAAATAGCATCAAAATATGCTTAGGAGTTCGAATCCCATATCTTTCATTGGATTCTAGGCCTTGGAGCTAGGTGGCAATAGTCAAAGAGACAAAAGTCCAACAAACTATTAATTTTCAGGAAATTGTAGAAAGTCATTAATAAATTGTTTCCAACTCACTCCATGAAGTCTTTAATGGAGATAAAACTTAGGCGTAGGTGTCCCTTAGCATTTAACTGATCTCTGAGAATTCGTTCGAACCCTCCTTGACAGGTGGAAACCTCCCAACAAGGCGAATATCCAACAACTATGCAAAACAGAGAGTTTGCATCACATTTCGCAGTGCACTGTTGTTTTAATTGTTTCTCTCAAATGCCAAACTGGGTAAGGCTGAAATTTGGTCAGCAAGTCAACAAGGATATCATTTTCCTCCACAAAACATTTCAAAGAAAACCACATCACCATTTCATATTTATGATCACATCTATAAAAGCAGCTGCTACAGGAAATTTTGCATCGAATTTTGCAGTGCCTATGTCAGTTCCTAGCGCCAAAGGAAAATCAATAGCCAAACCCTTTCCTGAACTCCAAACAAGACAAAAACTCTCATGGAGTACCTGATGGCTATGAGGTTGATGCTAGTAATTTCATATTTTCACTCAGATGCCTGCAAGTTTCCTAACCTCCAACCCTCTTCTTCCATCAGTTCACAGCGTCAGTTCGCATCGCCAAATCAAACATAGCTTGGACACTTGAATGGATTTATAGTGACAAAGGGGAGACTTTGAGTAAAACCATGGAGGTATGACCTGTGAAGGTAATGATGAAAAATAAAACAAGGCATGACTCATGAGGGCTTATCCTTATCATGATGGATAATCTCATGACATCAAGACCTATACATCCTATGTGTTAACATAACCCACAATTACAAATAAGTATAGAAGAACGTGTTGAACTAAAAACTGTCAAGAGGATCCAGTTGGAATAGGTGGGTGGCCACCAATATTGATTTGGATCATTCCTCCCTCCTTAGGAAGTAATGGTATCCATTGTGTTGAGTTCCCCAATCAGGTGAGGAAAACTTTGCTAAATTTGGCCTTGGGCGAGCCACTTTCGTTGGTGTAGGAGCTTCCCTGCCTTGACAACCAGATAAAGTTGGATCCTTTGTTGGTGAGTTCCATTGAACTATGTGTCTACTATCTGATTAGTGGATGCATGTTCCATGCAGTTAGGGTTGATTTTTGTTGGTGTCAGTTGTTCTATGATCTCTGAGGTGTCCATTAAAGGTGGAAAATATGGTTGAAGGAGGTCCAGATTGAACATTGGGTGCAAGCCAAGGAAGGGTGGAGTGTTGAGCTCAAAACCATTACTACCCACAACCTTGGTGATAGTGTAGTTCCCATAGCAAAGTGGGTAGAGCTTTCGATAGGGTCTTGCAAGGCTCTCTTTCTGCAATTGTAACCAGACCTTGTCTCCCACCTAAAATTGATGCAGTACCCTGTGTTGATCATGGCATTGCTTGTACTTAGAATTAGTTTTCTATAAAATCTCATGGACCTATTGGGAGATGTGATGAATCCATTCAATGAATCTGGTGGCTTTTTCAGTCTCAGACTAAACATGGGAATATGATCTCTGTATGGTTGCAAGAGGTAGTGCAACATCAATGGGACCCCAGGGTTGGAATCCTAAGCCCACCTGAAATGGGATATGGTCGGTGGAGCTATGAAGAGCCATGTTGTAATTGTTTTGAACATATGTAAGACTCTCATCCCATGTACATGGATTCTTAGAGTTGTACATGCGCAGGATGTGCACAATCATCTGATTAACGACCTATGTTTGTTCTTCATTTGAGGGTGGAAAGCAGTGGATTTAGTGAGCTTGGTGTCCAACAATGACCAGAGACTCGACCAAAATGTGTTGAGGAACCTGTTTTCCTGGTCAAACATGATGATATGTGGTATCCCAAAATGGACCCACATTCGTTCAAATAAGAGCTTGGCAGTATCCATCATTGTGATATTCTTCTTGCAGGCTATGAGGATGGCCATCTTCGAAAACTGATCAACTACCACAAATACACAATCATTTCCTTGCTTAGTGGATGGAAGGCTAGACATGTAATCCATCGAGATGGATTCAAAAGGCTTCTCAGGAGTAAGAAGAGGATTGTATAATCCTTTCTTCTTGATGGTTGGCTTGGTAATGGGATAGGAAGAGAAAGATATGATATACTTGCTGACGTCTTGTCAAAGTTTTGGCCAATAATGTTGTTTCTATAGAACGACCACAGTTTTCTCCATGCCAAAATGTCATGTCATTCGATTGTAGTGAGCCTCCCAAATAATCTTTCCATGCTCACTTGTAGGAACACAAAGATGGCTCAGATGGCATAACAATCCATCCTGAATGTTAAAATCGATGACATTCGCGCATGTACCCAAGAGTTGATAGTTCGTTGTGAAGTCCGTATCTTGGTGATAAAGTTGGGGGCACTCAGATGCCTCATGTCCATAGGAATGGAGCATGGTGGTGATTGCATCCATGGGAGGTCGACTGAGGCAGTCAATGACATGATTTGTGCTCCCTGTCTTATACTTGATGTTGATATGGAACTACTGCAAGTAGGTGGACCACTTCTGATGGTGGTCGTTCTGCAACTTCCCCTATGTCTATATGAACTACAGAGGCTTGTGATCAGTGTGGATGATTTTCTCCTTTCCTAGAATATAATGTTTCCATTGTTGATAGGATTCTACAATGGAATAATTTCCTTATCATAGGTGGGGTATTTCCAAATAGTATCTGAGAGTGTCTCACTATGGTATGCCACCATATGACCATGTTGAGTGATAACTGCACCTATAACATAGTCAGATGCATCAATCTCAATCTCAAACGGTTGTTGCAGATTAGGAAAGGAGAGTAGTGGAGTTGAGTACAAGCGATGCTTCAGATCATCAAATGTTTATTGTTGTTCCTTCCCCCATGCAAAATTTTCCCTGCCGCCAACCTTGGTCACTTGGATGAGGGCCCATGCAATGTGGTAGAATCCCAACATGAAAAGTCGATAGAAGTTGACCAGTCCCAAGAAGCTCTGAATCTCGGTTAGTGTGGTCATGGCTGGATAGTCACGGATGACTTGGATCTTAGTTGGATCAACATGTACCCCATGATCATCAACAATGTAGCCCAAGTATTGTACCATGCTCAAGCCAAAGGATCATTTTTCCAAGTTTTCATATAGCTTGTGTTGCCACAGAGTGCTCAAAACCTATTGAATATGTTGCATGTTCTCCTCCCAATTTTTTCTGAAGATGAGGATGTCATCCAAATATACCACCATAAAAGAGTTGGTGAAGGGTATCAATACATCATCCATCAACCTCATGAAAGTGGATGGTGCATTTGTTAAGCCAAAGGGCGTGACCAACCATTCGAAGAGACCTTCTTTAGATTTGAAAGTTGTCCTCCATACATCAGTTGGTTCGATGGGAACCTGGTGGTAGCCAGACTTTAGGTCAATCTTGTTGAAGAACTTTTCCCCCTTGAGTTGGTTACCAAGGTAATCAATTTTGGGAATTGGGTACCAGTTCCTGACTATGATTTTTTTTAATTCTCTGTAATTAATTCAGAGCCACCAGGTCCTGTCCTTCTTCTGCACTAGTACAATTGGGCTTTTCCAAGGGGAAGAGTTTGTTGCAAGGTTTATAGTTGGGAGTGATCTTGTCATTGATGGAAAGAACAACGATGGCAAGAAAAGTGATGGAAAACAAGCTCGAAAGACATCGTAAGTGTAGATAGGAGGATCACACAGATGGAGGACATATCTCGAGCGTTAGATCCGAGCACAGATTCCTAACTTCGTTGGATCCAAGAGAACCTGTACGTTCTTTCAAGTGCAAGGAGAAGCAGGCTTGCAAAATCTCGAAAGCAGGAGGATCGTCCATCTTCGGGGAGGACACGTAGTCACAGATCAACATTTCATTGAATGGAAAGTTAAAGGAAGGAGGTGCTCTAACCCATCGAACTCACGATATGCAAGATCGTGAAATGATCTAGACCGTTGACCCAATAAGGACACGTGGCTAAAGATCAACATTTCGTTGACTGAAAGGTCAAAGGAAGCAGGTTCCCTAACCTCTCAAACTTGCGATATGCGAAATCATGATATAATCTTAGTCGTTGGATCGAGGAAAAATATGGACCGTCGATCCAAGAAGGACACATGGAGAAATATCATCCTTTCACTGACTGGAAAGTCAAAGGAACAGAGTTCCCTAACCTCTCGAACTCGCGATATGCGAAATCACGAAATAATCCTAGTCGTTTGATCAAGGATGAATCTAGGCCATCAGATCCAGGAGGTAAATGTGGCATACCACGTCAGAAAGGATAGGTGGAAGACTACGTCAGCAATGAAATGTGGCATTATCAGACAACGACAAGTGTCAATATGATTCGACATTTCAGGAACCTGGAAATCACAAATCTGAGTGACATGTGGCAGCCACACAGATCATGTCATTTCATCAAGTGACATCATTACGGGAGTTTAGTTTCAGGAGTTTTAGCATCAACACTCTCTCAAAGTACTGAAAGCTAAAGTTCCAGGGCATAGGATCGATGTTTGATCACCACGGATCGTGGACCATTGATATGAAGAGAAAAGTGCTCAAATGGCTAGCCAGTGGTCATATCTCATGGTCACATCATTGAGAGTTGGAGAGTAGAGCTAGAGAATCCAAGCTCTATTTCGGAGTTCGTGACATGGAGAGTTGAGATGACTCATCAGAGAATCCCCTAAATGCGAAATTTGAAACGCCTTCTGGCGTAGGCTGTGGTCACCACCGGTGGTCATGTGAGGGGAAGGAGCTAGCATTTTCTAAGCTCCATTTCAGGGATTGCGACATGGGAGACTCGAGATGCCTCAACTTAGGATTCTCGAATTACTAATTGCGAAAGCCCTTTATGGATAAGCGCTTGGTCATCACTAGTGGTCACGTGAATGGAAGGAGCTAGCATAACTAGGCTCCATTCCGAGTATCGGGAATTCCTGTTAGATAATCCAAAATACATTTATCATAGTTTATAAAGTTAGAATAAAAAGATTATTAATTTAGAATATTAAATTAATAATCTAGAATATTTGTTAAATAAATGTAGAACTTTAGAGATACATTATTGTTGTAAAAGATATGA
>ML788994.1:163410-183788 GCA_009831015.1 Picea engelmannii
GGGATGAACTTGGTATCTGTTGTAATGTATTTTTGGATCATAGGGGGGAATGTTAGATAATCCAAAATACATTTATCATAGTTTATAAAGTTAGAATAAAAAGATTATTAATTTAGAATATTAAATTAATAATCTAGAATATTCGTTAAATAAATGTAGAACTTTAGAGATACATTATTGTTGTAAAAGATATGACTCTAGAAAAGTGTCGTATCTTAGACTCTAATTTAGGAGATTTGTTTTAAGATGGTTAAGATAGCATTTATTGTAAATGGACACTTGTTGTGATCCATATCTTGAGTTTGTTAGGACTTTTAGCCTATATATTGCTCATTGCAAGAGTATTGAGTGTTGTGATGTAAACTCTTGCAATGTCTCCTATGTAATTTCTTTTCCTATTAATAAAATTGTGTGTCTGAGGACACTTCGGCCATTAATTCCAGAGGAAGGAGTCAAGGAGACTCATGTCAGAATTCCCGAAACACAAGTTGTAAAGCGCCTTTTTTATTAGGCCTGTGGTCACAGCCAATGGTCTTTTGGAGAGGCATCATGTGCCTAGTGCCAGTTCACATAGGGAACATTCACGAGAAACCATTGATCTCTAGTTTCTCCTTCTAGCAAGATCTCAACCGTTCAAAGACTCCAACAACCAAAGAAGCCATACTTGACTGGTTGTAACTGCCAAAACGAAGTGATGGCGTCTGCCAGAGAATTCAAAGAGTCTTCAGGGTGATCGACAAAGAAGAGAAAGAGTCTTGAGGCCACTGCCAGTGGAGTGTAGACTCATCATAGAGTCGACTGACATATGGAAGGGGGTCGAAGACTGTTACATCAAGTGAATCCAAAGGACCTCATGAGAAGTGTGAGTGATGATGGACGTAGGAACGATATGCAGTGGCATAGTGCATGCAGAAGGCATAAGGTGCACTAAGACTATAAAAATGGAAAACATAGAATGGATCGTGTCGTTGTTGTTGTGAGTAGTGCATTCATGTAGAAGCATGAGGTGCAATAGCTGAAGCATAGAATAAGAAAAGAACATAAATGCATATCCGTGAGAAGAAGAGAAAGTCGAGGTGTTCATGCTGAGATAGAGGAGAAGATCATAAATTTGAAGAGGATGCAAGCAGGAAGACACTGATGCAGGCAGAGCAGAGCAACATAGCAGAACAGTGATAAGCCTGGTAAGCCAATAAAAACTATTTAATCAATGTAATAAATACACAGAAAGAAAGGTTTTATATTTCAGGGTGGATGAGAGGTGCTAGGGAGGATTGTTATCCTCAAAGTTTCAAGTAGGTGCTTGAATGCAGGGAGTTATAGCTTCCATCTAGTTGCAGCCAGAGAAAATAGGGTGTTCGAGTGGTGCAAGGGAGAACATCGGTTCTCTGATATATAGGTCGTTGCTTGTATGACTGGAAATTGGTGCTTCCATCCAGTTGGTGCTGGAACATTCAGGGAGTTGGTACTTCCTTCTAGTGGGTGCTAGAGAAACCAGAGAGTTGGTGCTCTCAACAAGTAGCGGCTTGCAAAACAGAGGTGGTAGCCTTATTATGAGTTGGTTCTCATAAGAATGATAATGTACATAAGATAATTATCATATAAAGAAGAAGAGGTTTTCACCCTTTATGGGTTTCCTTAGTAATATTTGTCCCTATATTGTACATGTGTGTGATTGATGTTGAATACTCTACTGCTTATTTATTTTGATCATAATTGAGAGTTATGTAATGAATTTAAAAATGAATATAATTGTTTAAGCACAGTAACAACTAATTCACCCCCCCTCTCAGTTGTCCAACAATTGGTATCAGAGCCGACCCCTTTTATCTAAGGGTAGATCCTAGAGCTTAAACATGTCAATCTATGAAGGAACTTCAACCAACAAGGCCCCTCTATTCAATGGAAAAAACTTTTCCTTTTGGAAAGTTAGAATGAGAACCTACATAATGGCTTTAGGTGCAGATGTATGGGATGTGGTAGAGACTGGTTATGTAAAGCTAGTTGTATTAGCTAATAAGGATGACAAGCTAGAATTCAGCTTCAATGCTATGGCTATGAATGTTATTTTGAGTGGGCTTGCAGAAGCAGAATTTGTAAAAGTTATGCACTTAGAAACTGCCAAAGAAATGTGGGACAAACTCATTAGCAGTTGTGAAGGTAATGAGAAGGTAAAGGATGCCAAGATTCAAACCTACAGAGTACAGTTTGAAAAGTTGAAGATTAAAGAGGATGAAACTATTAGAAATTACTTTCTGAGAGTTGAAGAACTGGTAAATGCAATGAAAACACTTGGTGAAAAAATTGAGGAACCCTATTTAGTTCAGAAAATTTTGAGATCTCTACCAGATAGGTTCAACCCGAAGGTCTCTGCTATAGAAGAACTTAATGATCTAAAAGCCTTGGCGTTTGATCAACTTCTAGGAACGTTGACTACATATGAAATGAGAATAATTAAAGATAAACCCACCTCTAGAGAAGCATCATTTAAAGTAGACAAGAATGAGGATTCTGAGCCTGATGAAATTGAAGGAAAATGTGTGAGAAGAATGAAGAAGGGATCAGGAAAATACAAAGGTAAACTTCCTTTCAAATGTTTCAACTGTGATAATATAGGTCATTTTGCAATTAAATGTCCTCACAAAAGAAAGGATCAAACATATGATGATGAGGAGAAGCACAAACAATTTTTTTTTTTTTAAAGAGAATAATTTTAAGAAGAAAAGTCTTTATGTAAACAATGATGATGATCCTTCAGATGATGAAGACAATGACTCCTCTATTGAAGATAAACTAAATGAATTCATGCTTATGGCCAAAGAGGATTATGACAATAAAATAACAGGAAGTGATGCTAATGAAGAAGAAGTTGTGGTTGATATGGAAGGAGAACTGATCAGTGCACTGGAAGAGATTGATAGGCTCATAATTAAGAAGAGAAAACAAAAACTATTGTTGGTACAGTTCAAGAAAGGCAGTAAAGAACCTGATGAAGAATTTTTCCTACTAAAAGTGGAATTAGAAGAGGTAAAGAAAATCAAAGACATTCTGAAACAACAGTTATCAGAAAACAAGGCAAGATGTGAAGCTCTAGAAAGGAAGTAATGAAAACTAGGAAAGAGTTGGAGGAGTTTCAAGCCTTGTATCATCAGAATCTGTCAAGTATCAAAGCCTCAGAAGAATTGGCCACCATTCTGAATAAGAAAAGAAACCCAAAGCTGAAAACGGGTCTGGGTTATGAAGAGGGATCAAGTAGTGATCATCCAAGCAAGAAATAACCCATCAAGTTTGTCAAATCTACCACCAGTGACAACAAAAAACCTGCAAAAACAAAAGAAGATAATCAATTGCCTAGGAGGAGTAACAAAAGAGGTACCACAACTGAAACTATAGATCAGAGAAATAATGTACTCTATGTTCAAAGAAATCATCAGCATGGAATAAATCGACCTTCTCAAAGAAGACAACCATTTTCCAGGTACAAAGGATTTTTCTATGGATATTGTTATTTATGTTCTAAATTTGGTCACAAAGTTGTAAACTGTTCTTTAATATTTAAATATGAGCAATCAAAATATTCAAGGAATAGATATCCATCGCAACAAAGAATGAGACAACCAAGTAACAAACAATCAAGGACTGTAAATAATGTGATGGCTGGAAAAAGGACACAGGTTAAGCATAACAATCGTTATGATCCTTATTCAATGAACTAGAATGTTACACCTACCATAATTTTGGATATAAAGATACAGACTGTCACTTAAGGAACTATGAGCCAGATTTGAACCCCTCTGCTAAAAATGTCAAGGTTTGGAAGATGAAAGAAAATGACAAGTGTGGAATAGTGTTGTCATCCCAAAGACAACAGAACCCCTAGTATATTGACAATGGTTGCTCCAAACATATGGCGGGAGACAAAGGTAAGTTTCTATCTCTAAGTGAAAGCAAATCAAGAAACATAACCTTTGGAAATGATGCTCCAGGTAAAATCAAGGGTAAAGGGATGGTGAGTCTAAGTAATGGCAAAGGAAAAGCCCAGAATGTTCTGCTTGTAGATCGGCTGAAACATAATCTGCTCAGTGTAAGTCAAATGTGTGACAGAGGATGTGAAGTGGTGTTCACTTCCAAGGACTGGAAGATAAAGACTGTAAACTCGGGACAGGTAGTGGCTAAAGGCATAAGGACATAAAATAATGTATATGTGATGAAAGAAGATAGAGAAGAGTGTCATCTAAGAAAGCATGATGAGAGATGGTTATGGCATAGGAGACTTGGACATGTAAACTTTGACCACTTAATCAGGCTCAAAAATATTGAGGCAGTAAAATATCTTCCGAGAATATCAAAGCCACAAGATTCTATGTGTAAACCCTGCCAAGTAGGAAAGCTAACCAAGACACAATTTAAATCCAAAAGCTTTACTTCAACAGAGAAACCACTCCAACTAGTTCATATGGATTTATGTGGACCATCAAGACAAGAAGGCATAGGGAAAGAAAACTACTTTATGCTGATCATTGATGATTATTCCAGACTAACTTGGGTTTCCTTTCTCAAGGAAAAAGCTTAAGCATTTGAGAAATTTAAAATATTTAAGGCTTTAACTGAGAATCAAACAGGAAAGAGGTTAAAGGCAGTAATATCATATAGAGGAGGCGAATTTATGTCAAGTGATTTCAAGGAATTCTGTGATAAACATGGGATCAGAGAGAATACACAATCCCAATAACTCCACAACAAAATGGAGTAGTTGAGAGGCAAAAAAGAACAGTGCAACAAATGGACAGGTCAGTGATGAATGAGAAGAACATTGGTCAAACCTACTTGGTAGAAGCAATACACACAACATTCCATGTTATTAACAAAGCCCACCTCATACCACACACTGACAAGACACCCTATGAACTGTGGTATGGGAGACTTGATTCAATCAAACACTTCAAAGTCTTTGGGAGTAAGTGTTACATAAAGAATAATGATGAGAACCTTGGTAAGTATGATGACAGGGCTGATGAAGGCATCTTCTTAGGGTATGCTACAAACAGTAAAGGATACATATGCTATAATAAGAGGCTGCATAGATTAGTTGACTATATTGACATAAAAGTTTATGAAGGAATCCCAGTAAGAGAGGTGAACAATACTGAATCAACAACAAAGGATATAGATTAAGTTGAAGTTGAACAGATCCAAGAATCAGAACAAGAATACTTTGATCCAGATGAAGATGCAAATATTTAGACGAACTCAAATCAACAAACAACATCAAATTCCTCCTCCAGAATCACTCAAAAGAATCATCCTGCAAGTTAGATAATTGGTGAAAAAGACAAAGGTGTAAAAACTAAGAGAAACATAATAAAAAACACTGAACAATCACATATAGCCTTCATATCCATGTTGGAACCTATTAAAGCTATGTAATTTGCCTAAGGTTGCAGAGGCAATCACAGAGGTAACCTCAAACCACTTGGAGTCTTGGATCTAGCCCTCCAAGACTCAGAGAGGGATCTCTCTTTTCGATTTAACTTGGTTTGTATGGGATGGATTTTAGGCTAGCTATGAAAGTAAGGGGTTAGGGTTTTTGAAATACTTAGATGAGGATGTGGTTGACGAGTTTCTCAGATCACCATTGGGCTATGGGGTCTGTTTATAAGATAATGATCAAATCATATCTAGAGGTAAATGTCTCCACAGGGCAAGATAGTAACAATTGTTGGATTGAATCAAGCTTGAATGGTGTCGTTTTGAGGAAGAAATGGGGGAGGAAAAACTGAGCAAATGAGCAGTTAAGAATTCATAAACTGAGTTTTAGAAGAAAACATAAAGATTATTGAAAAATTGGACAAAGAGTATGCATGCATAAATTCTTCTCTGTTACTCTCTTTCAATAATAAGAAATGAAATTGCTTGAATGATAGCAAAAGGATAACTGAAAAAACATACAAGGAACACACCACCAACGCTGCTACACAAGAATCCTGTAAATCATTTTCTCTATTACTGTTTAGTCATGCAAAAATTATAGACAAAAACCTCCTGGAGTAGCAAGGCCCACAGTCCAGCCAAAGGGAGAAACTTCACACAGGTCGAACCCCCCTTTCATATTTTACATGTCTTCATATAAGAAAAAAAAATCCCCTAGCCTTGCCAAGACTCGAGCTCTATCTCTACCTTATGAAAATAGAAAAGTAGTTACAATCATCCCGACACCTGTAGGCGGTCTCCTAAAACAAACCAAAACAACAAATCAAAGGAAAGTTAAATTTGGTAACTGCTGCCTGAACATCTGGAACACTGGAGGTTGTTTAAGATTTGTTGGCGAATATACTCTAACAACATCAAAACAAATGAATGCAGAAGTCGTCGAATGCTTGAGGTTGTTGGAGATTTGCTGCCAGTTGGAGGATCGGGCTCTAACCGCTGCCTGAAATGTGCGAAAGTTTTTCCATTTGTCATGAATGAAATTAAATTGCCACTGGTCGAGCTGGCATCTGCTCCATGATCTTCCTCAAACTGCTACCTCGAACCCTGGAAGGCTAATCTGGTGTTTTGACTGCTAGTTACATTCTAAAGAATGCTTAAAAACAGGATACTCTGCCACCTTTGTCGACGCGTAGAGAACTGCACCATGCCCCTGTAAATGCTCAATTGTCTCATCTTTTATTCACTAAACTTTTGCCTTATAATCTGGGATCTGATTCTCTTTACCGATTTTGTCATTGCTAGGTGTCTTCGTTCCTTTGAAATTTTCCATCGAATGATCGGAAATATTTGTCCCGTAAAATATACAACAATCATCAGGAATTTTGAAGTGACTGTTGCATCATATTCCAGTTTTTTATAGGGTATTTCGCGGCTTCCTTTTCTATCTTCCACATATCATCAAGGTTTTCCAGTTCTTATGGTGTACTGTCAACTTTTTCAAATTTCTGGACGCAACTTTGGCACTTGTGTGTGCGTTATCGCTTTTTTCTCTTTGACAATTGAGCAGGCACCTGCAAACATTTGTCATTTAGGACCTTCATTAACATATGCGGTCTTCATGGCGAGCGTCCATTGCATCTTTTTCTCTACATCAACAGCTCCAAGTGTCTACTCGTTCGGCACTACAACCATACATCTGAAGACAAAAATATGACCAATCTGTAGACTCTTTTTTGTTGATCAAAAACCCTGCTGAAAACTTCTATATCCAACTGTCATCACAAAGGAAAAACCTCCACGATGTAAATAAAGAGAAAATTTTCAAGGATAGTGGCTTCACGCGCGAGTGTATGAACCGATTTTCTCTAACACTTAACCAATCCATCTATTTAAAACTTGGATACACCCACGAGCTGGAAACCAATGATGAAACCCTTTAAGTTTGCTAATGACACCTGTGTGACACATTGTTTTCTTTGGACATTTATCAATTTTCTCTCCATTTATTCTACATCTTGCTTTGGTGCCGACGAATTCACCCTTTGAATCTAGTCAAGAACCGGGCCTAGTTGAGCACACTGCACTCCTTTCCTTCCATGCAGAATGTCATGTAAGGAACCCATAGTTGCAAACTCATAAGCCAAAATGCATTGATTCGCATCAACAAAATAGCCCACCAATTCAACGACATGCTCATGTTTAAGCCTGGAAACCATTGACACCTGCCCTAGAAATCCAGAATCGAACTCTTGCTTGCTGCTGACATCCAATTTCTTAATTGTTGCAGCCTGGCCATTACTTAAAGTTGCATAATAAACCCTTTCATATGATCCTTCTCCAATCAAAGATTTGGGTCCAAAATTATCTGTTTAATCTCATTGCCAACATTTATTAGTATTGACTCAGATTTTATGCTGTCCATGTCCCAAAACTTGATCATATATACATCTCCAGCAGCCAAAAAACGGTTCTTAGTCATATCAAACTGCACAACATCCATGGAGCACTTATGGAATCCTGGATAAGTACGCTTTACAGCATCTTCACTTTCATTCCATTCCACAAGATAAGATCCCCCTTCTTTGCATGTTCCACCTGAGAAAATCCTTGTCCCGTCAGCACTATAAGCCATTGTAGTGCACAACTAACCAGGAGCATCATAATCAACCCTTGAACCCATCAGATCATATAACTGAGCCTTTATCTTGCCATCGATAGTCGAAAAGATAAATTGAATGTTTTCTTTATAATGGGGGCATACAGAATACACAGATACTTCATGACCTTCAAAAGTATATTTCCTTGCACCAGTAACAGCATCCCATACCTTTATAGTTTTGTCATCACCACAGGTAATAATACACATTTTCTTGTTGGGATGTGAGAAAGCAAGGTCATTTACACCTCCAACATGAGCATCAACCTCCAATGAATTCATAACCAGAACCATCTTTGGCATGGAAGTTAACTGAACTGCTACAGAATCCTCCAATGAGAGAATAAACCTTGTTAGGATCACGGTTGTCAAAGCAGGGTGCTTCCATATGCGTTGTACATTCTTGACATTGCCCGGGATATCGGAGATGGATTGAAATACAAACCACTTATTGATCACCAAGGCATCTTCTTCCCACTGCCCTCCGTCACCCTCCTCTCTTTCATCAACATGGCTTCCAGGAGAGGAAACGGTCTCTGTAAGAACATCTTTCTTCTTTTTAACAATTGAACAGGCATGCCCGAGTTTGCTCTGGACCTTTAGCAGTTTGCTCCCGATTTCTTCTACATCTTGCTTGGGCGCCAACAAATTCACCTCAACAACATTTAACATATACAAAGGCACATGTGGGATGAAAATGAAAAGATACCTGCGTTTCTCTTGGCTGGGGACTTGATGAGTTTATTTTTCCTTGTGGCAATAATCCCACATGCATGTGGTAAATTGAACTTTTGGCGTTTATATGAGCCAACAATCACATGGTCTTTCGATGAAGTGAGCCCAAGGTTGTGCTTTGGAGTTTGGCGTTGGCGATGGCGCTGGCTTGTCTCTTTGTTGTTGGTTTATGAAATGGTGCTTATCCTCGGTGTTGAGTATTCGGAGGTTGGCCCTAGGCCAATATAATTTTTTGGAAAAATATTTGTCAAAATATTTATATTTTGATAAACAAGACAAAAAATCTGCATAAAGGCCGAGGGGCCAATTTTGGCTCAAAAGACCAAATTTCGGCTAATAAACCAAACTTTGTATTTACCCACAAGAATTGAATTTTTCCATTCAAACCAATTCACAATTTTTTGCTAAAAATGCACCGGAACTCGCTTTGAAGCTCGCGTGCAGGTACTCATCTTATGTTTGGTCAGTGTCGAGCGCTTTCTCCCGCCTTCACCATGTGTCATGAGCAAAAGCATAATGCCTGAAATAGATAGATATTATTAAGAATATTGATTCCCTATTATATAGGGTTCTAACAGAACCCAATAATTTTAATGAAGCTAGCAAATATGACCTTTGGGTTCAAGCCATGAATGATGACTTTGATCAGATTGAGAAAACAATACATGGGAGATGGTTCCTAGACCTGAAGGTAAAAATATCATTGGTTCCAAATGGATCTTTAAGAACAAAATGAATGAGAAGGGACAAGTTGTCACGAACAAAGCAAGATTAGTATGTAAGGGCTATGCTCAAATAGAAGGACTGGATTTTGATGAAACATTTGCACCAGTAGCAAGACTAGAAGCGATCAAAATATTTCTTGCCTATGATTTTCATAAAAGGTTTAAAGTTTATCAAATGGATGTCAAGTCATCATTTCTAAATGGATATTTAAAAGAAGAAGTTTATATGGAACAACCAGAGGGTTTCTAACTCATAGATAATCCTGACATAGTATGCAAGCTGAAGAAATCCTTATATGGGTTAAAACAAGCTCCTCGTGCCTGGTATTACAGACTGGATAAGTATCTCCAAGACAAAGGGTTCAAGAGAGGAACAATTGACAACACTCTATATATCAAAACAGAGGGTAATGACTTACTCATCATGTTGGTCTATATAGATGACATCATCTTCGGATCTAATAATGATTCATTGGTACAATGGTTTACTTCTACCATGGAGTCTGAGTTTGAAATGTCTATGATAGGGGAACTGTCATTTTTTCTTGATCTACAAATTACTGAGAAGTCTAAAGGAATATTTCTTTCTCAAGAAAAATATCTAAGAGAAATGTTGAAAAGGTTTCAAATGGAGGATTCTAAACCTGTGGGCACACCTATGGTTACTAGATGCAAATTAAGAAGGGATGATGACTCACCTAATGTTGATCAAAGTTCATATAGGTCAATTATAGGCAACCTATTGTATATCGCAACATCTCATCCATACATAATGCATGTTGTTGGAATTGTAGGAAGGTATCAGGCAACACCCAAATAGAGTAATTTGCTAGCTGTCAAAAGAATATTCAGATATTTGAAAGAAACAATGAACTATGGCCTATTGTATCCTAAGAATCATAATTTTCAATTATCAGTCTACTCAGATGATGATTGGGCTAACTTCATGGATGAAAGGAAAAGAACGAGTGGAGGTGTGTTCTTCTTAGGAGATTCTCTAGTAGTGTGGTTGAGCAAAAAGCAAGGTTCCATTTCTTTATCAACTACAGAGGCAGACTACATTGTTGTTGCTACTTGTTGCACTCAGGTATTATGGATGATTCAGACACTTGTAGACTTGGAGGTAAAATATACTGCACTAATCCCAATTCATTGTGATAACACTAGTTCCATAAGTGTGTCAAAGAATCCTGTATTCCACTCCAAAACCAAGCACACTCCCATAAAATACCATTTTCTGAGAGAGCAGGTCACCAATCAGATTGTTCAGGTTCATTACATTCCAACCACAGAACAAATTGCAGACATATTTACTAAACCCCTTGCTAAGACACCATTTGAATATCTCCATCAGAAGTTGGGTGTCATCCTGTCACACACCTAAGAGAGTCCATCCTGTTAGGGGGAGTATGTGTTGGTTTCATATCTGATACCTATGACCAAGTACTGCGACATCTCAGGGGGAGCATGTTTTCTTTGACATTGATGTCAAAGGGGGAGAAAAGGAGTGGAGTGGTCCAGACCAGATTCTATAGCTGGAGGTCCAAACAGATTAGCGCAACTATTCGGGGTTGCCATCAATGCCAAAGGGGGAGATTGTTGGCAGGCTTATAGTTGGGACTGAGCTTGTCATTGACGGCAAGAAAAATGATGGCAAGAAAAACGATGGCAAATAGGCTCGGAAGACATCGTAAGTCCAGACAGGAGGAGCACACAAATGGAGGACAGATCTCAAGCGTTAGATTCGAACGCGGAGTTAGAACGTCATTAGATCCAGGAGAACCTGCACATTCTTTAAAGTGCAAGGAGAAGCGGGCTTACAAAATCTCAAAAACAGAAGGACCGTCCATCTTCAGGCAGGACACATAGTCACAGATCAACATTTTGCTGACTAGAAATTCAAAGGAAGGAGGTGCTCTAACCCCTCGAACTCGCGATATGCGAGATCGCAAAATGATATGGACCGTCGATCCAAGAAGGACATGTGGCTAAAGATCAGCATTTCGCTGACTGAAAGGTCAAAGGAAGGAGGTTCCCTAACCTCTCAAACTCGTGATATGAAAAATCGTGATATAATCTTAGTTGTTGGATTGAGGAAAAATCTGGATCATCGATCCAAGAAGGGCACGTGGCGAAAGATCATCCTTTCATTGATTGGAAATTCAAAGGAACAGGGTTCCCTAACCTCTCGAACTCGCAATATGCGAAATCATGAAATAATCCTAGTCGTTGGATCAAGGACGGATCTAGGCCATCAGATCCAGGAGGTGAATGTGGAAGACCACGTTAGAAAGGACAGGTGGAAGACTACTTCAGCAATGACACATGGCATGATCAGACAATGACAAGTGTCAAGATGATTCGACATTTCAGGAACCTGGAAATCACAATTCTGAGTGACACATGGCAGCCACACGGATCATGTCATGTCATCGAGTGACGCCATTACAGGAGTTTAGTTTCAGGAGTTTTATCATCAACACTCCCTCAAAGTCCCAAAAGCTGAAGTTCTGGGGCAAAGGATAGTCGTCCGATCACCACAGATCGTGGACTGTTGATATGAAGAGAAATGCGCTCAAATGGCTAGTTAGTGGTCATATCTTGTGGTCACATCGTCAAGAGTTGGAGAGCAGAGCTAGAGAATCCAAGCTCTATTTTGGAGTTCGTGACATGGAGAGTTGAGACGACTCATCAAAGAATCCCTGAAATGTGAAATGCGAAACGTCTTCTGGCGTAGGCTGTGGTCACCACTGGTGGTTATGTGAGGGGAAGGAGGTAGAGTTTGCTAAGCTCCATTTCAGGGATTGCGACATGGGAGAGTCGAGATGCCTCAACATAGGATTCCTGAATTATGAATTGTGAAAGACCTTTATGGATAAACGCTTGGTCATTGTCAGTGGGCACGTGAATGGAAGGAGCTAGCATTGCTAGGCTCCATTCTAGGTATCAACAATTCCAGAGGAAGGAGTCAAGGAGACTCATGGAAAAATCCCCGAAACACAAGTTGTGAAGCACCTTTTTGATTAGGCCTATGGTCACAGCCAGTGGTATTTTGGAGAGACATCTTGTGCCTGGTTTCAGTTCACGTAGGGATCATTCATGAGGAACCGTTGATCTCTGGTTTCACCTTCCAGCAAGATCTTAATCGTTCAAAGACTCCAACAACCAAAGAAGACATACTTGACTGGTTGTAACTTTGAGAACGAAGTGATGGTGTCTGCCAAAGAATTCAAAGAGTCTTCAAGGTGATCGACAGAGAATACAAAGATTCTCGAGGCCACTGCCAGTGGAGTGTAGACTCACCATAGAGTCAACTGACAAATGGAAGGGGGTCGAAGACTGTTACAGCAAGTGAAGCCAAAGGACCTCATGAGAAGTGCAAGTGATGATGAACGTAGGAACGATATGTAGTGGCATAGCGCATGCAGAAGACATAAGGTGCATTGAGACTATAAAAATGGAGAACAAAGAAGTGATAGTGTCACTGTTATTGTGAGTATTGCATGCGTGTAGAAGCATGAGGTGCAGTAGCTGAAGCATAGAAGAAGAAAAGAATAGAAATGCATATCCGTGAGAAGAAGAGAAAGTAGAGGTGTGCATGCTGAGACAAAGGAAAAGATCAGAAAGATGAAGAGGATGCAAGCAGGAAGACACTGATGCAGGAAGAGCAGAGAAGCATAACAGAACAATGCTAAGCCTGGTAATCCAATAACAACTATTGAATCACTGTAATAAATTCACAGAAAGCAAAGTTTAATATTTAAGGGTGGATGGGAGGTGCTATGGAGGATTGTTATCCTCAAAGTTTCAAGTAGGTGCTTGAACGCAGGGATTTATATCTTCCATCTGGTTGCAGCTAGAGAAACCAAGGTGGCAGGGTGCTGCAAGGGAGAACATTGGTTCTCTGATATATAGGTCGGTGCCTATATGACTGGAAATTGGTGCTTCCATCCAGTTGGTGATGGAACATTTAGGGAGTTGGTACTTCCTTCTAGTGGGTGCTAGAGAAACCAGAGAGTTGGTGCTTTCAGCAAGTAGCGGCTTGCAAAACAGAGGTTGTAGCCTTATTATGAGTTTGTGCTCATAAGAATGATAATGTACAAAATATAATTATCATATAAATAAGAAGAGGTTTTCACCCTTTATGGGTTTCTTCAGGAATATCTGTCTCTATATTGTACATGTGTGTGATTGATGTCGAATACTCTACTACTTATTTATTTTGATCATCATTGAGAGTTATGTAATTAATTTTAAAATGGATATAATTGTTTAAGCACAATAACAACTGATTCACCCCCCCTCTCAGTTGTCCAATAGAGTTGGGTCTAATGTGCCATTTTTGAAGATACTCTTGGATATGATGCTTGATTTCATCATTTTTCATCAGCGAGTGACGATAGAATGGTCCATTAGCCAAATGTGCATCGGGGGTTAGATCAATCGGATGCTTGACTTGGCAGTGCGTCGATACCTCGGTGGGTGAGGAGAAGATGTCTCTGTACTCTTCCACAATATTGTCCACTTGCTTCTACTACAAAGAAAGGATTTGTGTAGAGGCCACAGACGTGGCGGTGACATTCTTATTACTGCGACCAGGGATCATAAATAAGATGAACTTCTCGGTCTGTGAAATGACCTTATGGCATTGCTTAGCAAAGATTAAAGAAATAGTGGTAGGCAGCACTACCTCTGGTAACATGTACAATTGTCTACCCAAAATAACAAAAACACTGCGGGGTCTAGACTCATACATAGCATGACGATTCCAAAAATATGATTGTCCTAAAATAACATCACAAACCTCAAGGGGAACAATATCACACAATACCTTGTCTTTGAAAGGCTTGATGTCATAGGGCAGAAAACACTGTTGGTTGACACAGAGAGCTCTTCCTTGGTGAAGCTAGATGATGGTGTAGAGATGCAGGTATGGTGTCATCGACAGGTACAACTGCTTGACGACCTCTACTAATATTAGGTTATGTTTATTGCTGATATTGACAATGAAATGAAATGGATCCCCCTTTACCCACTTTTGTGAGTGAAAGAGGCATTCCCCTTCCTCTGGTTCTTCTGGTTCGCTTGGCTAGACTTTGGTGGTAGCGACAATGAAACTGGGTTCAACATCGATAATTTGTTTCCCTTCTTCTGGATTTGATTCAGAATCATAATCGGCCTCTGACTTGGAAGCCTTCAACTCAGCCATGATTGACTGCTTGGAGCATCATTATTTGGTGTTGTGCCAAGGGATTTTATGGTATTCACACCATTTTCCCGTTTCCTTCTTCGACTTCTCATTACCCTTCTTGTGTTGAGGCTTGGACTGGTTGTCACGAGAGTGTCCATATTTTCTCTGTCTCTTGTTGTGTCGGTTGGGGCGGCCTTTTCCCTACTTTAGCTATGAGGAGTTTTTAGATCCAAACTCTTGCCTCTTCTACTTAAATTTATGCTCGATCTTGACAACATATCTATATGTTGTAACCAATGATGCGATGTCCAGAAAATCCATTTTTATTTGAATGTATATATGAAAACAACTGTGGTATTTGACCACCAGATGTCACTCAGAGTATTTTATACCCAATTGGGTGCACAAGGTATGGAAAATATTGGTGAAATCTGGTACTGTTTGGTCCATTTCCTGATGCAAGGCATTCCATCTGGTGTATTGGTCGTTGTAGCTTCCAATAGAGTAGCATTGTTCTTTAATGGCATCCCAGAAGGAATCCCATGTAGGGGTGACCGCAAATATTGTAGATTCATCTATGGCCCTTTTCTCAGAGTAAGTATCCCACCAGTCCTTAACATGGGGGATGGCCTTGTGGAGTTAAAAAGTAATCTTTTCCCGATCGAAAAATTGTGGACCGAAAAATCCCCTTTGAGCAGATTCAACCATTTATCTACAACATCCACATCTATCAGTGCTTCAAATAATGGAATATCAAAATTTACCTATACATTGAAGGGGGTTTCTTGGTCGCTTGATGAAGATGCTTCTCCTGTGGGTAGCCACTGAAGGATCTGTGCAAAGATGTCCATCATTTTGTTCCTTTGTCGCACAAGGGCTTCCTCGAGAAACATTTTAAAAGGATACCCTACTCCATCATCTTTATTTTTTTCCCCCATGGGTTGTTTTCAGGCTCAACATGACCAATATTGCAAAGGCTCGACTGGTTCGAGTCTCAACTTCTTGTACCCAGATCTTGTTGGGGACATACACGAAGAAAAATAAATGAAGAGCAGATCGCTCTAATACCACTGATCCATATTGAGGAGTGGAACTAACTGATTAACAAATTGAATACAAATTACACATAGATACATAGAACAACACATATATCCAGTGAAAAATATCTTCTATTGAATAAATGAAATAGGATGAAATTGTAAAACTGTAGGACTAAAACAACTTGCTTGAATGGTGGTAGCTATCTCTAAGAAGAGACATGGCTTCTATGAACATCTGTATGAGAATAATGATTACAATGAGGCTCCAGAGGCCTTTTTAACATTACTCATGCATACCAAAATCCTACACATCCAAAAACCTAACCTTAGGAGATGAAACGCCAAAAGTCATGTCGGCCCCGATGGGTAAGTTGGTACCTCAACTTCCCTGGGTCGTAACTTTTTCATACGACCTTCGTTTTAGGTGCGTGATAGCCCGTTGGAAAGGTATTTTTGATAAATACACATTACTCCATCAAACTTTTATTTCATCTATAGTTTGACTGTGGCAAGACAAAAAAAATTGTTTAGGGCCCCAAAATGAACCTAGAAGTACAAAAAGATGTGTTGACATGAAAACATCCAAAATAAGCTAGTTGGATTAGGTGGGAGGCCACCAGTCTCCCCCTAAAAGATGTGTAGGGATTCAGAAATCCCCATAAGTGTAGAAACCACAATTACAAAGAAGTACAAAAGAACGTGCTCACTAAAAGATGTAAAGAGGAGCCAGTTGGAATAGGTGGGTGGCCACCAATATCCACCTGGATTAACTTACATGTGTTGTTGTTTTGTTGCGAACTATTTCAAGAATAATGTTTGTTGTTCACATGGGTTGTAAGAGAATGTTTGTTTATGGATTATTCTGATGAAATATATGCCTTCTTGCAGTTTTTTCATTCTTTCTTATATTAAATGTCCTGAGCGAATGAGATTCTAATGTATGTGATATAGTGACTTAGAATATTCTGGTTGTATATTCATATGCATGTGTTATCTGAATTTATTTCTTCATTTCATCTATCTGGGTGAAGCTATTGGTAGATTTAATTTCATGCCACAGCTCATTCACTTGCGTTAATTCACTCCTAGATAGGATAGGGTAGAATTAAAGTAGATTATATTTTCATTTAGATAGTCTTCATCTACATATTCCATTTGCATAACCACCCATCACTCACCCTCATCGGTGGACCAGGATGTAACCGGTAAAACCAACAAACAATGATTGTTTATCCATAATCCGGATGGGTTCCCTATTCCAAATGGTGAGAGGTCTAATTGGGACTTCTTACCGGGGAGAACCCCTTATTGTTTTTGGGTGAATTTGGACCCATCAACATTACATTATGTGAAAATAAGCGGGAAGTAGATTGGACACTTTCATGTTCTTGCAACATATGTACAGACTGGACTAGTGCTGAAGATATGAATGTGTGCACTGCAAATATATGGTCATTTTTAAGTTTTCCTGAAACATCGCAAATTGCAAGTAAAAAGGAATCTAATTTGGAGATTTTCAAAAGAAAGGAAGATTTTTTGGTCATAATAGATCATGTACTTGTCAGTACTATACAAAATTCTAAATGAAAATCATTTTTCAAATTCTTCTGTGAAACCAATATCTTTTTAGAATTCCATAGTCAAAATCCTTTTTACTTAGCCATTTTTTACATTGCACAAAGCCCCTTGCTATGACCATATATTTGCATTCCTCCTACCTATATCTTCAGGACATTGACACTTTGCAGCGGTGTATGGTATGCATAACCACTACTTGTTCTAATTATATTTTCTAGCCCGATGTGGACTATTTATACCAGTGATCGTCCGATAATCCCGTACTTCCATACTTTGCATTTGCAATGGTTTCGGTTGTGACTTTCTCACAATGCACCTAATTTGCATTATAAGGGACTGATTTATTGCAATTTCTTTTTCTCATACTTTCCAATAAATGGAGGTTATTTAGGATCAATGCCAAGTGAATTTCGGGCTTTCCTATTTCCTAGTTAATGATTTCTATTTATTATTCCCCATATTTTGTATCTAATTCAGGCGTGAAAAGGAAATTTTAGTAAATAAGCCTCATGTAGTTTGTCATAAATAAATTATACCTCCGTAATGTACTATTCATAGGTTTCATATCTATCAAATTCCATTGAAAAAAGAAGAAGCATAGCAGATAAGAAAAGAAGCCATCAGTTTTGTCCACATAGTCTCTACACCACATCATCCAACAACAATGTTACTTCATGTACAATTTGAAGAACGTCCATAGGAAAACTCTTTTTCCAAATTTAAACAATATGAAATGGACATCTACTTTGTTGAAAAGACATGGATAAGACTATACAAGCCTCAATACAATTTTCCTGAGTTCTTTCTCAAGACAACATTTCTATTTCTAACTTCTTTTTCCCATGGACTTCAGCCAATCGTTGATATGGATTATTTTGGGAATGAAATGAATTTGGGGATATAAAAATAAAACAAAAAACTATTTCCAAAAACATAGAGATACAGTAATACACAATTCCTATTAATGAGAGAAAAGTATAGAAACTGTAAAATTACATAGTGAAGGAACTCAATAGAATGGTGGCAACTTATCTCTGAGAAGAGATGTGATGGATACGCTCATTCGAAAGAATATGATGTTTTCAATGAGGCTCAAAATTCCTTTTTAACATAAATAAAATCCAACACACTAACCCCAGAAGATGAAACACCAAAAGGTTTGCGGGCCCTGATGGGGGTAGTTGATACACCAACTTCCCAAGGACATAACTTTTGCATACGATCTTCGTTTGGGGCACTCGATACCTCGTCAGAAAGGTCTAACTGAGGAGTAAAAATTGAATTCATCCCAAAATATGCCTTTGACCATTCTTTGGGCCCAAAATATACCTTTGACCATTCAACCCAAAATATGCCTCAAAACAACCCCGATATTTTAGGACCCAAAAAACCGTAGAAAAAATGCCAAGGTGGAAAACCATGATTTGAGCCAGTGGAATTGGTGCGTGGCCACTGATATCCATCTGGATAAATCCTTCCCCCTTAGGAATAAATGGTCCCCATTGTGTCAAGTTCCCATGGGATATGGAATAGATTTTGTTGAATTTGAACCTTGGTGAGTTTCTTGCCTTGATGCAGAAGTTATCTTGCTTAGCTTGTTGAAGGTTGTTATGAACTTTTTGTTGGAGGGGTTGGATCTGTTCAACTGATATAGCTTCATGATATTACAGAGTCTGGGAGGACTCTGTTTTTGAGAATGCATCATGAGGAGTATGAAGGGATATGTTATAACTTTTCTTGATTGGACAGTGTGGGATCACACTCGTAGGTGAAGCAACAATATTTTTGTGGCCTTTTACAATCTTCTTTTGCTAGAAAGAAAGGTCTTGGGTTGAGACTGTAGTGGTTGTTGTTTTGTTCTATTCACCTTCTAACTGAATAATGAAGAGGCTGAACTTTGCAATATGAGAGATTACTTTGTGTCACTTTTTTATCAGGACAATAGTCAGATGTACCTCTTGTATCTTGTAGTGTTGACCCCCCATAGTAACAATGATGCTATGGGGTCGAGACTCATAAACATCATGACACTTCCACATATATGGCTGGCCTAAAATAACATCACAAACTTCTAGTGGGGAAACATCACACAATACCTCATCCTTGAAGGGCTTGATGTCTTAGGACATGCTACATTGTTGGTTGACACTGAGATCTGGAACCTGGCAAAGCCACCCAATGTTTTATGGCTAGGGGTGTGGTGTTGTTGGAAAATCCACTACTTGATGACCTCTGTTGATATTATGTTCTTCTATATTCCTCTATAAACAATAAAATGCAGCGGGGTCCCCTTCACCCACATCAATGAATGGAAGAGGCCCTCCCCCTCCTCAAGATCATATGGTTCTTATGGTTGGATTGTTGTGGTCATGATAGTAGTAGTGGGTTATGCATCAATGATCAATTTCCCTTCTTCTTTTTTTCTGAATCATAGTCTAAGTCAGGGCTCAACTCTGTTTCTTTGAGCTCGGCCACTAATGACGTTTTTGAGTGACACTCATTGGTGTTGTGCCAAGGGATTTTGTGGAAGTTGCACCACTTCCCACTGTCCTTCTTCATATTCCCGTTAACCTTGTTTTCCTATGGCTTGGAATGGTTTTCTTGAGGTTGATTGTTCTTTGAGTTAGGGATTCCTTTACCATACTTGGTTGTTGCAGATTTATAGACCCAAATTCTCGGTTGTTATGCTACTTAAATTTTTTCTCGATTTTGAAAACATATCAATAAGTGGCTCATAATTATGAGATGTATAGAAACTCCATTTCGGTATATATGTACTTGTGTATATCCCCACGGTATTTTATAACCAAATGTCTCTCAAATTCTTTGATACCCATATTGTTGCGCAAAGTATGGAAGGTATTTGTGAACTCTGACACTGTTTGGCCCCTCTCTTGTTGCAGTGTGGTCCATCTCATGTACTAGTCGTCATAGTTTCCAACAGGGAAATATTTCTCCTTGACTGCATCCATAAAAATATACCAAGTGGGCTCAACCCCAAATATTCCAGACTCGTGTGTGGA
>ML788994.1:195118-253301 GCA_009831015.1 Picea engelmannii
AAATTATCACCAAAGTACTATGGCCCTTATAAGGTGTTGCAAAAGATTGGTACTATGGCATACAAATTGGAGTTTACTACATCTTCACGAGTACACCCAGTTTTCCATGTTTCATGCTTAAAGAAGGTTATAGGCGACAAGATCCCAGTTCAAACTATATTTCCAAAACTTGACGAGGAAGGAAAAATCATATTGGAGCTTGAAGCTATCACTGACACAAGAATTCGCCAGCTAAGAAATAGATCCATTTCAGAGTATCTCATTAAATGGAGGAAACTACCAGCTGAAGATTCCACTTGGGAAGATGAGACTTTTATACAGAATCATCCAGAGTTACTAAAGCATTGTGGACAACACTTTTCTCGAGGGGAGGGCCATGTTAAGCCCTAATATTGGATCATTACCCCTTAATTGGGGCATATTACATTAGTAATGTTATTTTATTTATGTCGGCTTTATTCCATTAGTTGTAACTATACCTCCTAGTCTCCTATATATACCAAGGAGACATTTTCATTTGGAATCATCTTGTACTTTAACATTTAAGTGGGGTAAAAGGAGGTTTCCCTCTCGAAGAGGCTTATTATCTGAAATTATCTCTTTTTCAAGGCGTTGAGCACTTTTTCTGAGGTTTTTCTATGCTATATTGATATTTGGTTCTTAACAGACCGTTATACTCTTTTTTTTACTCCTGCGGAGTTATACTCAAATCTGCATAACAATGCAGTGACAAAATGCCCAAATTCTTAACAGGAAGAAATGTGTTGTAATTTCACAATAAGAATGCAGGAGGCATGGTTGCATGACAATAGATATTGTATATTCCATTTCTGTTATGTTTTGTCCAAAGGGTTAGGGTTTTGAGGGTTTCTACCGACAAGGGTTTTCCCTATGTTATAGCTATCTGATATACATGCAGGGTTTAACAGTAGTACTCAACCCACTATCTTAGGGCACCAACTAAGGAGGATATACCATGCCCTTAGTCATACGCTACCCGATTACCCAAGTACTAGAGAGTATCTTCTCAAGTGTTGTTCTCGGTGGAACTATAGCAATGAGGCGGCTGATCAATTTATTTATGGAGGGATTCAAGAGATCTAGGCTAATCCATATATAGGTGTTGTCTGATGTGCTACCACTTGAAGGGGTACCAACATGGGTTACAAGGGTGGCCAACAATGTGTTCTTAAGAACCACTTGCAATTCTTGTGTGTATGCTTCCCCGACCATGGATTTATGCACTAAATGATAGATATTTGTAGTTTTAAGACATCAGAACATGTCTCTGCCTTGAAAAAAAATAAACACAATTCCTACCAAGGAAAGTGCTTTGATACCACTTGTAAGGTACTAGATGTAATATAATATGAAAAAACAGGAATATTCAACATATATCAATGGAACAACAGAATATTGAGAAAAGCAACACCAAAAATGATACATTTATTCAATAAAGTAATGTTCACTTACCTCTTCGAGGGGGGAACCTCCAACAGAGAAGAGCTCTATTACAATAATTCTCAAGAAAAAACTTCTCATGCATCCTACTCTCATTTATACTAATTCTATCTTCTAAAGAACCTTCTCGTGGATTTCTAGAATCGAAAGCTTCTATTAGGTATTCTTACATTGACTTGTTCCCATTTATTAAATAGACATTATAAACTAATGTCAGCCTTTATTACATCAAAAATATATTATTTTTCCTACGTGAGGGGTTAGGGAGGTTAGGTCCCTAACAACTGCACTAGTGTTGAAGGTATGAATGTGCACACTACAAATATATGTCCATTTTAAAAGACTACCTGAAATGTGGCAAATTACAAGTAAAAATGCATCTAATTTGGAGATTTTCGAAAGAAAGGAATATTTTCAGGTCATAATAGATCATGTACCTATTACTGCAGTACAAAATTTTAAATGCAAATATTATGTCAGAATATTTTTTGAACCCAATATATTTTTAGAATTTCATAGTCAAAAGCCTCTTTACTTAGCTATTTTTGACGATGTGTGAAGACCCTTGTTGTGACCATATCTATGCATTCCACCTACCTATATCTTTGGGACATCGACACTTTGTATCAGTGTATGCTCTGCACAACCACTACTTGTTCTAATCCCATTTTCAAGCCTTGTGTGGACTATTTATACCAATGATTATTCGATAGTCATGTACTTCCACACTTTTCATTTGCAATGGTTCCACGCATGAATTTCTTGCAACGCACCTAATTTGCATTATAAGGTATTGATTTATTGCAACTTGATTTGCTTGTATTTTCTAGGAAATGGAGGATATTTAGGACCAGCTCCAAGTGAATGTCTGGCTTTCTTATTGTTTGGTTAACATTTTCTATTTATCATTCCTTGTATTCTATATCTAATTCAGGCATGGAAATGAAATTTTAATAAATAAGCATGATGTAGTTTGGCATAAAGCAATTCAACCTCCATAATGTATTATTCATAGGTTTCACATATAGAAAATTCCATTGAAAAAAGCAGAGGTATGGCAGATAAGAAAAGAAACCACTAGTTTTGTTCGCATAGCGTCTGTACCACATCATCCAATAACAATATTACATCAGGTACAATTTGAAGAATGTCCATAGGAAAACTCTCTTTCCAAATTTCAACAATATGCCATGGACATCTACTTTGTCCAGACTCTTAAATGACGAAAACTAACAATTAATAATTGGTATGAAATTTCAAATATTAGCGATGAAATGAATGCATGCAGAATACATGGCTAGCCAAGTGTCACATATACAAGTAACACAAAGAAATGTACAAATCCTCAATAATAACTACATTGAATATTCCTTTTGATAACGAAATTTCTGAAATACATTCCATTTCCACAAGAATTTTATATAACATTTTCAGAAGCCTGGAAGTTAGGAGGAAAGAGTTTCTCACCTAGTCCGAGGATTCCGCACTTTTGCATTTGCAATTGTTCAAAACCGAAGATTCTGACAAGCAACCTAATTTGCATAATAATCGAGTAATTTATGGCATGCATCCCCGGACCTTTCCACCGTGCAATGCCTTAACAAAGCTAGCCCGACCACTACACCATACGTTGTTGCTTATAATACATATGCAATAAAATTTATTTGAATTCACATTATACTATGGTCGGCGCAGGGGTCCGGGCTGGGACTTAGCCCCAGCCCCCGGTCACACTCATATTACATATGACTATACAATTCAGAAAATGGCACACAGGGTTTTAACATTGCAGCCCATGGTTGTATTGGTATAACATATGACCGGGTCTATTGGTAAATAGCGCGGGGGATGTTTTAAATATGACCCGCGGTCACATCACCTTTTACATGTGACCACTATACATTTGATTACGCGGGAGGTATTCCAAATGGAGCCCCGGTTCTATGTGTGTTTCCATATGACCACTATGTAAAGTGGCGCGGGAATTTGTTTTGGATTTTAGTTTTGGGTTTCAAACGGTTGGCACGGTTTTAAAACCGTTAGCCCTTTTTTTTTCATAGAGCGCGGTCGTTTGACCCCCATATGCCCGAGAGCTTGGCGGTTAAGGGCTGGAGGCGCCTTAACCGTCCTATGGTTTGCACCGGTGGCGCGGTTGCGCCCGGTGCCAAGTTTTTACGCTATTTATTGCGTGTGTGCTGGGTTCATTGAACAAGGGTGCATTTTGGCGAACCAGTTTCAGCAAGGTTGAAGGAGGAAAATGGAGGAGGCTTAACTTCTTCATCTTTTGGCCGATTGAGATGCCGTAAAAGCCCAACTAGGGGTTTTTGGACGTCCTGGATCCATTGGTGCTATTATCAAGGCCATTTGAAGAGTTCTTCTGCAATTTTTTCACCATTGAAGTTTCAGCAAGCTCTAGGGAGCTTTAAGCCCTCATTGATCGAGGACATGGTTTGGTGAGCCTATGTTTGTTTTCTGTGATTGAACAATCATTTTTGGATAATTGTTATGCTTTGAACACATTGGGACAGGTTTCAGAGGCTTTTGAGGAGTTTTACATGTGTTTTTTCCAAAGAGAATCTAAGGGAAGCTTATGGCCACATGTAGAAGAGGTCATGCCCGGATGAGCCATGATCCGTTTTCAGAGTTCTATTAGTCATTTTTTGGGTTTTTATGTGTTCTGATCTCAATGGTGCAGTTTGTTTTTCCATTAGAGTTGAGCAGCAACTTGTAAAAGAACTTTTGACTAATTAATCCCAGAGAGCCAAGTCCATTATGGAGGCTCAAGGAGATGTAGCTCGGAGGGGGGTGAACTCCTTTATCATGTTGTGATTGTTCTGAGTTTGATGGTTTAATTGCTGCAAGTTATGTTGCTGTGTATTTATTGCAAGTACATATTTAACCATTTAAAAGAACATATCCTCACACATAAGCATTTACAAGAAGATTCATAAGCTTGGCACATAATTTTGTTCTTGCATATTTTAACACATGAAGCAAGGTCCTTTAAAGTTTATTTTAATGAAGTAGAGGGTGCTTGCATAGCATAACAAGTCAGCCTTCTATTTTCAGATCAGGTGGTATCAGAGCATAGTTTGTTATGCTCATGTGTTTTCCAGTGATAGCTTGAGATTTAGCTATTGGTTTTTGTGCAAGTTTTGTGTTGAAGTTTGATATCTTGCAAGGATGGAGGAAGCTTCAAGCATTGATAGTTATCATACATCTTCATTATCTAAATTCTTTGATTAAGAAGAGATTCTAACTATGAGAGATTTGATGAAAGAGATGTGTGAAGATAGAGATGTGCGCATTGTCCTTGAAGAGCAGTTGATGGCCATGAAGCAGGAGAAAGACCAGCTTCTTGAAAGGTTGCATGAGATGGATATTCAACTCCATGAGGCAAAGGAAACCTTTACCAAGTACATGCATGAACATGCGGTATGAAATGTTAGTTTATCTTCTAAAGATGAATGTTTTGGTGTTTTTGAAAAGCACACAAGAGGAATAGGGTCCAAGATTTTGTTAAAAATGGGCTATGAAGGTAAAGGGTTGGGAAAGCATGCACAAGGCATTGTTGAGCCTATTGTTGTTGAAGAAAGACCCAGGTATTGTGGTCTTGGATATGAATGGAAATATGGAGCAAATTCCAAAGTCGAGGAGACAAGGGAAAAAGTTCCAAGGATAAATTTTGTTTCGAGTTCACCTCCTCAAGAAGGCTTTAAAGGTGAAAGTTCAAGAACTTTTGTTGAAAGTTCAATCCCTCCATCATGCAAGGCTTGTGTTCAAGATGAATGCAAATGTGTAAAACACAAAAGTTGTGATAGTGATGAGGACAAGAACATTGTTGATGGTTTTCAAAGGAGATCTTGTAACTCTTCAGATTCACCTCCTCAAAGAGGCGATAAAGGTGAATGTTCAAGGTATAATTCTGCTTATCATTCAATTGCTTTTGATTATGTTAAGCATGATAAATTTGTATGTAAAAATGGAAGAAATAATCCATGTACATATTGTGGTTTGTATAACCATCATGTTTCAAAATGTTGGAAAAGATTGGCCAATTTCAGGAAACTTTATAAGCAAAGACAGCGTGAAAAGAGGATGCAAAAGATTTGCACTCATTGTCAGAAGAGGGGTCATCTCATTGACCAATGTTGGACATTGCATCCAACCACTCATCCACAGCACAAGAAGCATATGGATAAAGAGTTTGGCAAGAATGGAAGAGGAGATTCCATCATCGATGTGAGTCAAGATGATTCACAAGAGGACGATTTCCAACAGAAAAAGTCACCGTTGAGTTGGCTTGGTAAGAAATGGTTGGATTTCTTGAGCAAGTAAGGCTTGCATTTTTCTGTTGTAAATGTACTTTTCAGCGTTATGTGTGCATTTATGGGAAGCATGATAAGTTGCAGCAGTTTTATCACAACTTGCATGATGCAAGTTGCATGTGAATGCAATTAGCTTGAAGGCATTCTTATTGTTGGACAACTTCACCAGGAGGATGTAAAATATGATTATGATGTTCACTTGTTGCAGCCATATATCTTTTTCATTTCATCTCTTATTTACCCACATGTTTTGGGTTATGCACTTATGTTTGTACTGGAAGGAGAGTTGAAGAGACATGCACATGCATTTGTTTTTGTGTATGTGTAAAGCAATGAACCTGGTGATGGTTCATCATGAGTGATTCATGATTATAACATGATTATGTATCATGTTTGTCGACTTGTCAGTTTGGGAAGGTTGATATGATGTTTCAAATGAGTCTCGACTGGTGTTGATGATTTTCTGACGATGATGTTGTGTCGATCGTGTTGTTCGACTTGTGTTTAGTCGATGGTGTTTGTTGGCTTTTAAGTGAATTTTGAGTACATCGAGATGCAGGAAAATTCCATGTACTTTGATGAAGTACAAGATGCGACAGTTTGTTTAAGAACAAAATATTTTGTTGGCATCATTTTCAGTCTTGTGTAATTTGTTTTCAAGATTGATGGTTTTCTTGGTTTGTGACAAGATGTCGCAGGAAGGTTTTTGCAGCCATTGGAGAGTTGATTTTGTTGACGCTAAAGAGTTCAAAAGAGGGACTTGATTCTCAGTGGGAAGGTTGGAAGTCTTCCAAGCACAGAGAGAACAGTGGGTCAGCAGTAGCCAGAGAACAGTGGTTGAGGGACATAGCTAGTTGCAGTGCACGGCATGTCAAAGTATTTAGGTGATTGTCGAAAATATTTTTATATAAATTGAAAGCAGACAGATAATCATAAGCTTTTGTGGGTCCAAAATCCTTTCAGTGGGAAGGTGTGATCAAAATCTGGACCCGGGGTCAAATTTTAGCTCAAAAATCAACGTTCTCGGAATTGCCTCAAAACAAATGAGAGCGTAGCCCTCATCGTCACGAACCCAACGCAACTCATTTCCTCTCAAACAGACGTTGGGAGCAAGATATATCACGATCTGTTTAGAATGTCAAACAGGTAAAAAAAAGGGGACGCTGACTGGGCAGTCCGTACAGGCTGACGTGGCAGAGTCCATACATGATGATGTGGTGACCGTACGGTGACATGGCACCTAATGACATGGCGGTTTGTGATTGGCTGACAATTGGGCGAGTTATATTGCGACACGTGGCATGATTTTGACGAATGGTAAGGTGCCACGTGGCCCAATCATGGGCTGCCACGTGGCACTCCTTTATTGGTTATTGGGTTGAATAAAATTTTATGGGTCCGTGGGGGTCGAACCCCGGACCTTTCCACCGTGCAACGCCTTAACAAAGCTAGCCAGACCACTACACCATACGTTGTTGCTTATAAAACATATGCAATAAAATTTATTTGAATTCACATTATACTATGGTCGGCGCAGGGGTTCGAGCTGGGGCTTAGCCCCAGCCCCCAGTCACACTCATATTACATATGACTATACTCTTCAGAAAATGGCGCGCGGGGTTTTAACATTGCATCCCGTGGTTGTATTGGTATAACATATGACCGGGTCTATTGGTAAATAGCGCGGGGGTTGTTTTAAATATGACCCGCGGTCATATCACCTTTTACATGTGACCACTATACATTTGATTGCACGGGAGGTATTCCAAATGGATCCCTGGTTTTATGTGTGTTTCCATATGACCACTATGTAAAGAGGCGCGGGAATTTGTTTTGGATTTTAGTTTTGGGTTTCAAACGGTTGGCACAGTTTTAAAACCGTTAGCCCTTTTTTTTTCATAGAGCACGGTCGTTTGACCCCCATATGCCCGAGAGCTTGGCGGTTAAGGGCTGGAGGCACCTTAACCGTCCTACGGTTTGCACCATTGGTGCGGTTGTGCCCGGTGCCAAGTTTTTACGCTATTTATTGCGCGTGTGTTGGGTTCATTGAACAAGGGTGCATTTTGGCGAACCAGTTTCAGCAAGGTTGAAGGAGGAAAATGGAGGAGGCTTAACTTCTTCATCTTTTGGCCGATTGAGATGCCGTAAAAGCCCAGCTAGGGGTTTTTGGACATCCTAGATCCATTGGTTCTGTTATCAAGGCCATTTGAAGACTTCTTCTGCAATTTTTTCACCATTGAAGTTTCAGCAAGCTCTAGGGAGCTTTAAGCCCTCATTGATCGAGGACATGGTTTGGTGAGCCTATGTTTGTTTTCTGTGATTGAATAATCATTTTTGGCTAATTGTTATGCTCTGAACACATTGGGACAGGTTTCAGAGGATTTTGAGGACTTTTACAGGTGTTGTTTCCAAAGAGAAGCTCAGGGAAGCTTATGGCCACATGTAGAAGAGGTCATGCTCGGATGAGCCATGATCCGTTTTCAGAGTTCTATTAGTCATTTTTTGGGTTTTTATGTGTTCTGATCTCAATGGTGCAGTCTATTTTTCCATTAGAGTTGAGCAGCATCTTGTAAAATAAATTTTGACTAATTAATCCCAGAGAGCCAATTCCATTATGGAGGCTCAAGGAGATGTAGCCCGGAGGGGGGTGAACTCCTTTATCATATTGTGATTGTTCTGCGTTTGATGGTTTATTTGCTGCAAGTTATGTTGTTGTGTATTTATTGCAAGTACATATTTAACCATTTAAAAGAACATATCCTCACACATAAGCATTTACAAGAAGATTCATAAGCTTGGCTCATAATTTTGTTCTTGCATATTTTAACACATGAAGCAAGGTCCTTTAAAGTTTATTTTAATGAAGTAGAGGGTGCTTGCATAGCATAACAAGTCAGCCTTCTATTTTCAGATCATTTGAAAATCAAGGGATTGATACAACCTTCGAGTTGCTCATCTTGCTCCTTCAAATGCTCCAGAATTCTCTTACGCTTAGCATGATTTTGTTTACAATGGCTCAAGAGATTTTAAACAGGAAATATCTTACCGTGTCACAACAACCATTAGTTATGAGTGAATTTTTAACAAATATGTTGTTGAATCTCTAGAACTTAAATCCATTGTGGGTTTGACGGCGGAGGCACAGGTGGTGATGTGGTATATCGGTGATTTTAAACGGTTGTTTTGATTGGTGCATGAGGTAGAAACTAATGCGGGGTCGAGTATTAATTAGCTCCTTAAATGCCCAAAATCTGATCATATATAATGCTAAAATGTCCCATCGTGTTGCTCTCTAAGTGGGTGGATTGAGGATTCGGGTTGTGATATGAACATTTTCGTTAACAACCTCCTGCAAAAAGTTTCGATGTCAATCAATCTTGCCGTACTTTGATGACACGACAACGCTTCCTTGGAGGTGTGACTCAGACCTAGGGAACCAAGGATAACTCGGGATGCCACTAGACCATACAACCCTCTTACCTGGTAAAGACATGTGGCGTTGAAAACCGATGACTTAATTCGCTTTTATTAATCGGATTTGGGTTTTCCTTACGTTGTTTGTTCTAAAGAAAACCTTAGCTTGTCGATTCCGAAAAGTTCCCAGGATTGACTATCAGTGATAAACTTATCAAAATGATTTCAGATTGGCTCCCTTGAAAAAGTCTCGATGTCGAAAATGCATCGGGAATCGGCGATCGGGAATGAATTTCATCGTGGTTAGAATGTTTGTTGTGATCCTTCTCGATTTTCCACGATTCCAATAAAGTGCGTCGAGCCTCAAGTATCGACGATGTCTTTTTGTTCTTCATTAAAACCTGTCACCACACATATTTTACCAATGCCAAAGGGGAATCGACTATCGACAATATCTTTATGCACAAACCAAAACTTCCTTTTGTCGATGTCGATGGAGATCAGCGCTCAACGACTGAGGTTTTCCGAATGGTTCTTTTTCCTTCGTTGAATTCCTTTCGATGTCGACCCTGAGTGCTTTCGATGGAGTGTTTGGTTGTCGATTATTTATTCAGGTGTTTAAGTTATTTTTAGTCACGAGGTTTCATAAGTTAAAGAAAACCTGAATCAGTGATGAGAGTCATGAAAAATAAGCAAAGACAAAACATTTTTCAAAAAATGAAATCGAATCAGACAGTGCAGAAGATCAAGTGGTACCCAAAAAAGTGAAAATTTGACAGAGGCGTTTTTAGGGTGTGTTGAGTGCTCAACAAGACTGTAAAATGCAAAAGCACACAAGCTATCTAGAATGGTGGTAGCTTATCTCTAAGAAGATATGCGTTATCTATTCTCATTCACAAGAAGCTAATTACAATGAGGCTTCAGAGGAATTTTTAACATAAATCATAATTGATAAAACCCTAAAAATCCAAAACCCTAACCTCAGGAGATGAAACTCCAAAAAGTTTATGGGCCCTGATGGGGGTAGTTGATACGTCAACTTTCCGAGAGTGTAATTTTTTCATACCATCTCCATTTGGGTTGCTCAATACCTCGTCAGAAATGTCAAGCTAAGGAGTACACATTTCATTCAGCCAAAACTATGGATCCATCTATAATTTGGGAATAATCATGCCCAAAAAACATTGTTTAAGGCCTCAAAATAGCCCTAGAAGTTCAGAACCCGAAAAAGTGTAGAAAAACTGCCAAAATGGAAAATTGTGCTTTAATCCAGTGGAATAGGTAGGTGGCCACCATTGTCCACCTGGATCATTCCTCCCCCATTAGGAATCAATGGTCTCAATTGGGTCAAGTTCCTTCATCCGATGGGCAAGATTTTGTTGAATATGACTCCTGGTGAGCCACTTTCCCTGATGAAGAAATTGCCTTACTTTGACAACCCGATAGAGTTGGATGGTCTATTGGAGGGTGTCATTTGTCTTGGTGTCCATGATACAATAAAATTTCACCTTTTTGATGTAGTCAGGATTGATTTATGTAGGGGCCAACTGCTTGGCCACATCTGAAGTATCCAGAAGAGGTGGAAAATATGGTTGAAGTAGTTCCACATTAAATATCGGGCACAAGCCAAGGAAAGAAGGAATGCTTTATTCAAAATCATTCTCACCCATCGCTTTGGTAATGGTGTAAGGTATGTATCAGAGTGTGTGTAGCTTCTTATTGGGTCCTATGAGGCGCTCTTTCTGCAAATGCAACCACACCTTATCTCCCACCTAAAACTTGTGTGGTACTCAATGTTGATCATGGTGTTGCTTGTACTTGGCATTGGATTTCTGCACAATATCATGAACTTGTTGTTGGATGTGATGGATGTGATAAAAAAAATTGGATTCTCGATCATCCTCAGTCTAAGAATGGGAGGAATCTTCATGTGCAGCTACAATGGGCAGATCTACATCAATGGGGGCCAATGGTTAGAACCCCAAGCACACCTGAAAAGTGTTATGGCCAATAGAGTTGTGGAGGGATCTATTGTATCTATGTTGAACAAAATTAAGTCTTTCATCCCATGTGCATGGATTTTTGTAATTGTACATTCTCAGGATATGGACAATCATCATGTTGACTACCTATATTCATCCATCAGTCTATGGGTGGAAGGAAATCGACTTGGCTAGCTTGGTGTCCATCATAGACCATAGGTTGGACCAAAAAGTTCTCAAGAACCTACTATCTCGATTGGAGATAATATTGGGTGGAAGAAAAAAATGAACCCAAATAGGTGTAAAGAAGAGGTTGGTGGTAGCCTCGACTGTGATGCTCTTCTTGCAAGGTGACAACACTGCCATCTTGGAGAATCAATCAACAACCAAAAAGACACAGTCATTCCCATTCTTGGTTGAAGCAAGCCAAACATGTAGTCCATCGAGATGGACTCCCAAGGCCTATATTGTTGGGTATGTGTTATATTCTTTGCATGAGTAGTAGTGTGGTGGATCCCCCCACGCAGGGGTTCAGGGGCAATGCCCCTGAATTTATTTTTTTATGCATCAAGATCGTATTTTTTGGGACCGCATTATATTTAGGTGGTTTTTCGGCACATGATTTCTTTGCCAATGGTTTTCTATTTTCCGGTTAAGGAATTAGGGTTTTGGACTAATTCAGGTCATTGGGTTAGGGTTTTGGATTTTGGTGGCTCCTATATGTATTTTGTATTGTAAACATTGTAACATAATGAATGAATATAGAATATGTTGGTTTTCCCGGTTTGGGTTTCTAGGGGAAAAACATTTGTGTAATGTTTGTATTTTCCATTGTATCTTTTCTATTCTTTTTCTAAATATCTGTTTGCAATATATATTGTACAAGGTTAGAATTTACATATATGGGGTCGGCAGAGGGGTGTATAACCCTTTTTTCTTGATGGCGGACTTGGAAATAATGTAGGCAGTGCAGGATATGATGTACTTGCAAACATCTTGTCAAATCTTCGACCCAAAAAAATTCTTTTGCATTACTACCACTGTTTTCTCTACACCAAAATGTCCTGCTTTCCAACTATAATGAGCTTCTCAGATTAGCTTTGCACACTTGCTTGAAGGAACAAAGATATGACTCAGATGGAATAGAAATCCATCTTGGAGATGAAAGTCTGGAACTGTTTTTCCTACGATCAATGTATGACAGGAAGTAGAAAATTCAGAGTCATTATTATATAATTGTGGTGATCTGGATGTCTCATGTCCACCGGATTTGAGAAACGTGGTTAGTGCTTCCACTGGGGGTCGACTAAGGTAATCTATGACATGGTTGGTGCTACCCTTCTTGTAATTGATATTTAAGTGGAATTTCTATTGCTACTTGGACCACTTCTGATGGAGGTCATTTTGTAACTTTCCTTGTGTCTACATGAATTGCAAAGGTCTATGATCAGTGTGGATGATCGTTTCCTTCACCAAACTGTAATTCTTCCATTGTCGACATGCCTGCATAATCGAGTACATCTATTTATCATAGGTTGGGTATCTGTGAACAACATCAAATAGATTTTCTCTATGATTGGCTATAAGATGCCCATGATGAGTGACGACTGCAGAAATAGAATAATCTAAAACATATGTCTCAATATCAAATGGTTTTTGTAGGTCTAGCAGAATAAGGACTAGTGCTGAGCAGAGGTGGGATTTCAAATCCTAAAATGATTTATGTTGGGGCGTAGACCACACAAACTTGGTCTTCGCTCCAACCTTGGTCACCTGGCTTAGGGCCCAAGCAATATGAGAGAACCTTGACAAAAATCGACAGTAGAAGTTGGTGAGGCCCAAGAAGCTGAAGAGCTTGGTCATTATCTTCAAGGATGACCAATCACATATGACTTGGATATTAATTGGATCCACATGTACACCCTGCTCACCCATGATGTATCCCAAATATTAGATTATTTGCATGCCAAAGGAAAATTTCTCCAAATTGGCATAAAACTTGTGTTGTCACGGGGTGCCCAAGACTTGTTGAATATGATCCAAATGTTCCTCCTAGGTTTTGTTAAGGAGGATGATTTCATCCAAATATACAACCACCGAGGGGTTTTTGAATGGTTATAATAATCATCCATCATCCACATGAATGTGGCCAGGGAATCAATCAAGACGAAAGGCATGAACAATCACTCAAAGAGACCTTCTTTAGACTTGAATTTCATCGTCCACACATCATGTTTCTCAATCGAAACCTGGTGGTATCCCGACTTTAGATCAATCTTACTGGAAAAATTGGCTCCATTTAGTTGATCGAGAAGATCATCAATCCAGGGAATTGGGTTTTGGTTCTTCACTGTGATATTTTTCAGAGATCTATAATCAATAGAAAGTCGCCATGTCCCATCCTTCTTCTGTACTAGAAAAAATGGGATCTCACAAGGTGAGGAGCTTGGTTTGAAGTGGTCCTTTAGAATTATCTCTTGGATCTGACATTTGATTTCTTCATTCTCCATAAGAGAATGGTTGTACATATGTTCATTAGGCATAGGAGCATCGGGTGTCAGATCAATTGATTACTTTACCTGATAGTGCACATGCACCCCAATAGGTGAGGTGAATATGTCTTTGTATTCCTCTATTATCTTGTCCACCTGACGTTTTTGTGTAGAGATATCCCGTGCAAAGGTTTTGATGGTTGTAGTGACCTTTCATTAACCTTCCAATTGAAATATAAAGAGGACAAACCTCCCGATCTGAGGTACCACATTTCTTCATTGCTTCATGGATATCAAAGAGACTGCATCATTTGGGACTGCCTATGGTACCTTGTATTCATAAAAAACACTACGGGGCCTAGATTCATAAAAAACATGACACTTCCACATATATGGTTTTCCTAAAAAAACATCAAAAAATTGAAGGGGGGGGGCATCACACAATATCTCATCTTTGAAGGGTTTGATTTTGTAGTGCAGGAAACATTGTTGGCTAACACGGATGTCTCACCTCTGGCTGAGCTAACTGATGGTGTATGGATGAGGATGTGGTGTCGTTGTTAAATTCAAGCTCTTGAAAACCTATGCTGAGATCAAGTTCTTATGGATATCGTTGTCAACAATGAAATGGAGTAGGGTACCCTTTACCCACATATGTGAGTGGAAGAGGTGATCCCCTTCTTCAGGCTCCTCTGATTCTTCTGGCTGAACTTTTGTGGTAGAAATGGTGACACTAGGTTATGCTTCAATGATTCTCTTTCCCATTTCCAGTTTTGAATTAGATTCTAAACCAACATCTGACCCTTAGGATTTTTTCTCAACCAACAATGACTATTTGGAGAGACATTCATTAGTATTGTGCCAAGGTATTTTGTGGAAGTCACACCTCTTTCCAGAGTCCTTCTTCGACTTCTGATTACCCTTATTTTTTGGTGGCTTGGGATGATTATCCTGGGGATAGCCATCCTTACTCTATCCTTTGTCTCGGGATTTATGGATACCCTTACCATAATTTGGATATTGTGGATTTGAAAACCCAAACTCTCGCTTGTTCTGCTGCTTAAATTTCTACTCGATTTTGACAACACACTGATAAGAGACTCCCAATGAAGATATGTTTAGAAAATACATTTTGGTTTGGATGTACCTGTGTAGATCCCCAAGGAATTTTAGGACCATATGTCACTTGAATTATTTGATACCCATCTTGGTGTGCAGGGTATGGAAGGTATTTTTGAACTTCGACATTGTTTGGTCCCTCTCTTGGTGCAGTGTGGTCCATGTCGTGTACTTTTCATCTTAATTTCCAACAGGGTAATATTGTTCCTTGAGGGCATCAACAAAAGTTTCCAGTGTGGGTCCTAGCCCAAAAATTTTAGACTCTTCCTCGACGTGTTTCTCACAGTAGGTATCCCACCAATATTTGACATGGGGAAGGGCCTTAAGGAGAACGGAGGTGATATTTTCACTGTTGGAAAAAATTTGGAATGAGAAATAACCCTCTAATAGACCTAACCATTTTTCCAAAGCATCGATGTCTATCTGGCCTTTAAATAAAGGAATATCAAAGTTAACTTGTACCTTGAAGGGCTTCGCACCTATGAAGTGACTATTGGTTGAATTTTCTTCCATTGTTGTTGACAACTACCTAAGTATTTGGGAAAAATTATCCATCATCTCATTCCTCTATCACGCGAGGGCTTCCTTAAGCAATAGCTTGAAAGGATGTCATATTCCGTCATCCATATTTTCTTCCACCATGGGAGGTTGCTTGGGCATGTGAGAACAATTATATTCAAGAGAAACAAGATCGAGACCCAACTCTCTATACCCTGACCTTGTCGGGGACATGCACTAAGAACGACAAGGAGCAGACTGCTCTGATACCACCGATCTGGATTATTTTGAGAATGACTTGAAGGAAAAGATATAACATAGATATAAAAATGAAATACAAAGAGATATGGTATGGAACACAGTAATACAATGAAACTCATATTTTATTAATGACTGTCTGAAAATACAAAAGACTATTAAATACAAAAGCACACAAGCTAGCTAGAATGGTGGTAGCTTATCTCTGAGAAGAGATGTGTTGGCTATGCTCATTCTCAAGAAGATAATTAAAATGAGGATCCAAAATCCTTTTTAACATAAATCATAATTTATAAAACCCTAAACATCCAAAACCCTAACCCCCAGAGATGAAACACTAAAAGATTGGTGGGCCTTGATGGGGGTAGTTGATACATCAACTTTCTGAGGGCGTAACTTTTGCATATGATCTCCATTTGGTGTGCTTCATACCTCATCGGAAACATATAGCTGAGACGTACACAATTAGTTTAGTAAAAACCATGGCTCTAATTATAATTTGGGCACTTTCATGCCCAAAAAACATTGTTTAAGGCCTCAAAATGGCCCTGGAAGTTCAAGACCCGAAAAAGTGTAGAAAATTTGCCAAAATGGAAAATTGTTCTTTGAGCCAGTGGTATAGGTGGGTGGCCACCAATGTACACCTGGATCAATGAATAGTATTTAATTTGTATACATCCTCCATCAATACCACGCACTAACTAAAGATGTAATCACATCCCAAAAAACCTGTCATAAAAGGCCTCTTTACTCAGTGATTTTCCACCTTGTGTCGATTCTTTTTCTACTATCTTATCTTCACATATGGAACACACATATGTTCTAAAATTAACATAGTATGAACATCCAATAATTTTATAGTACTGGTTCTAACAAGACACATAATATGCACAAAAATCGAAGCTTTTATCACAGGTTGATTTGGTGCAATTTACGAAAAAAGAGCAGTGATAAAAAATAATGCAAAGTAAATGTCTTGTTGTTCTATGAGTTGGTTAATGGTTTCTAATTATGATTACATGTATTCCAAAGATATTTCATATGTTTGGAAAGGACATCCCAGTAAATACACATCATGCAATTGGATTTAAATAAAATGGGCCTTGGTTATCTATTATTCATGACATTCCTTATGCTAGGTCTATTTAAAACGCAATAATATGGAAAATATAAGAATAAGATATCCCTTTTGTGGTGATACTATCAATTCACTAGATAAATACAACAAGAATTTCCACTGTTCTACCTTCTACAAGTGGTTCTTGGACAAGAGTGCAAAAGAAAATAAAACATACAAACTCTGGACCACAGGGCTTGTCAATGCTCGTTGTGTACCTCAGGTTTTAGATTACAAGAAACTCGTATCTTGGTATGCTAAAAGGTTCAATTACAGGACAAGAATGATTAAGGTCACAAAAAAGGAAAGAATCCAATGGTGCTTACTCCCAAGGTGTTGAAAAAAATGCTTTGTCTTCCTAATGCAATTAAATCTCTTAAGGTTGTGAAAGTAAACACATTCCTAGCATCTCAGGAAGATGGTTCCAATATATTAAGAGAATTTATGCTACCTTCTACAAATATGTCAACCGACCTTTCAAAAATTGACATAAAGTTTCTACAAGATCCATACTAGGACTTTGCATGGTTGTTCACGGGTGTAGTTGGACGCCAATCGAATTCACACACACCCATGTCAGCATTGTATGCATTGCACTCTGTTTTCTAGAGGGATGCCATGTGTGACTGGGAATAGGTGATATCAGATGAAATTTTCTTTTAGTAGAACAATTCATTAAGCGTTCAAATTTTTTGTATGGCCACATATCTGGTGTTTACAATTCTCTATTGCAATGTATTTGATAGTTTTCCCATTAAAGTGAATGTAAATATACAGAATGAACCATTCCAATTATGGCACCCTGTTCTATCCAAACATAAAGAACAATTCAATTTTTACATTGTTCAAGATAATTTTTTTAGGAAGTTCAAACACATGTTGGTTGGGGAAGAGCCCAAGAGAATAACTCAGGAAGATGAGGAATTTCTTAATTAAAAATGCCAAAAAATACCCTTATACTCCCTACATTTGTCTGTGATAGATATTTGGTTGTCGAAGTTTGTCGGTAGTATAAAACCTCGTGCATTATATTTGACAAGAAAATAAAAAGACAATTCATTACATTGCATTTTTCGAGTTGTTAACACAACCATCGGGAAAATGGTCCATCTGAAAGAAGTCTCATAAGCACTTATTCCATTTAATCTAAAAGAAGCACAACCTATAAGTGGTTTTGACCCTGAGGGTCTGTTTTCGCAATACTTAAAATCCATAAGATACAGTAATCCATTCAAAATATTTGACAAGGAAATGAGTGACAATCCCTGCATGAAAAAAGGACATCAATGGATGGAGTGAGGACTTGCTAATGGAAATAAGCTCAAATATTAAAAATCAAAGAAAAGAAAGACAAAGGGGGGAAACACTACCACTGTCCAATATTCCTCCAATCCCCGGGAATGTAAGAGCTCCTCCTCTAGACAAAGAACACAACAGTATAATCTAAACAAAGAAGAGAGTAATAACATGTGTGCTAGAGGTGAAGGCAAAAAGAAACCACACCTTGTCAATAATGAATGTGCACATGTAGTCTCACAACAAAAAAGGAAATGAAACCAAAAAATAGACAATTCGCAAGATCCAGGAAGCCCGAGAAGTCCAGGAGATGTTGATTATATGTAGATCGAAAGTATAGATATACCCGAATGGGTAGCCCAGAGAATTGCATAAAGCCAACAGATTACACAGGAACTCACAAGAGAAGAACTGATGTTGTTTGAGAAACACTCCTTGACGTTGTGCAATACTTAATACAACAAGCACAAAAGAAAACTGCACATAGATAAGTTCAATCTCAAAAACATAAAGGTGGTTCATAGATCAAGCGATGTCGGGGATATATCAGGAGTTGGACCATCTTCCCTCATGAAACTACATCATTCCATAGGAGATGCTCTTTTTAATTCAATTTTTTACCAAGATTTGTAGACCATTAGATTGAAGAAGAGAATAAATGAGCTTGAGGAGGCACTGACTCCCAAGCCACTCTTTTCAAATTCATTATCCATTCTACTCGCAACGAAGACTCTCCCAAGTACTCCCAGAACCTCGAATCCAATCAGAAAATGCCTTCAATTTCTTAATGGAGTCAGAGGCAATGTTGTTGAAAACATTAACATAATAATGGACATAATTAGATAGGCATGGGAGGGAAATACCAGTCTATGTAATATTTCAAAAAGCATTACAAATTTTACTGAATATTTGCGAACATATTTGGAGCATGATCAAGATTATTATAAAAACCAGGTAAATACTTGCATTGCATGAATCATTAGTATGATTGACTATCAAATAAACCATACATGAGTGCCCTCAGTCAAAAGAATAACTCAAATAAAGGAAGGTTGGGAAGCATGAATAAATTGTTGGACATTAGGTTCAGTGCTTCCCTCGAGTTTCAAGACGTGGGTTAACCCCCTCTCGTGGATCATAATTCCATCGATTGTGGAGGAGACTAACATATGTGGTTTTTGGTCTAACAAAAATTGTATTCCAACAAATGGTATCAGAGAAAAAGGTATCGAGTTTAAAACTCGCCTGACATGCGTTGGGGGAGAGATTGTTAGACATTGGATTCGGGGCTTCCTGTGAGTTTTGTGACATGGGTTAACCCCCTCTTGTGGATCCTAACTCCGAAAATTGTGGCAAAGACTAATGCCTACGGGTTTAGTTCTAAAAACAATCATAGTCCAACATAAATGTGATGAAAGATGTAATGGTTGCTTGTGAAAAGATCAATGGAAGAAGTGGGGATGCGACCTTAAAAGCATTTTCTATTGTTAAGGAATTGCACAGCCTAGAACTTTTCAGGAATTCAACCATAGTCACCAAAGAATAGCTTGATAGTGAGTTATCCATAATGAAAACCTCATTGGCTAATGAATTCAAAAGTCTCATGGAATTTGTTGATGGAGAACTAAAATAGTGGCTTGTTACATTTGTTAATGACAACGAAGACCACTTCTCAGTCATCGACCAAGTCTAGTTCGAATGCAAAGAAGTGCAGGAGGATATTTTCTCTCTTCGAGTTAAGCAAGAAATAACCATCAGGCCAATAAAAGAGTATATTGATCATTGGGTCAAGAATGGCTTGGAACAAATTGTCAACCCAAAATAACCACCGAAGACAGTTCAACAACACTCCGAAGAAACAACTCTTATATACCCAAAGACACATGTACAACAGACAAACCAAAACAACATAAAACTTCCTTCTTGGTAAGTACTCAAGAAAGCATTGTATCTTATTTTGCTCTTCTTTTATTTCCTCACTTGGTAATGCCCTGAAAATTCCTCTTCTATGTTTTGTCAAAACCTAACACCCATTTCTAACTGTCTTTCTTTTTTTGTTTCAGGTCTTTTTTTTTTTTTTTATGTTCCAGGGGAGCCCCAATCCCAATCTATTTGGAAAAACTCTTTCACTTTTTACAGACCTTATTTAAAATACAATTGTATATTTTTTTATTTTGTCGAAGAACTATTTTGGCATACATAGCTACTGACATTCAAATAGAATTCTGAAGTCCGTGTTCACTCTTTATCATTTTTCAATGAAATATGTTTTTATGTGCATATCTAACAATTGACTTTCATTCCATGAAATGATATTTTGATGGTTATGTTATCATTAGTAAATTTAGTATCATATTGTAAAAACTCAATAAAATAGTGTCTGGTCCTTTCTCAGGCCTTTCTTTCCTTGTCTATGTTTACTTAACCAATTGGCTCCATTGTCAAGTTTTGTTTTAATACTGAACATGATCAGAATTTATGGTTCTGGAATTAATTTTTTTAAGTTCAAAGTCTTTGTCATTTTTCAATGAAATATCATGTTTTGTGCATATGTAGCCATTGGCTTTCATTCTGTGAAATGATATTTTGAAGTCTATGTTGTGATTAGTAAATTTTGTATCATATTGTAAAAAATCAATAAAATAGTGTCAGGTCCTTTCTCACGCCTTTCTTTCCTTGTCTATGTTTACTTAACCAACTTGCTCCATTGTTAGGTTTTGTTTTAATTTTGACCATGGTCACAATTTATGGTTCTGGATTTAATTGTTTTAAGTTCAGAGTTTTAGAATTGCTTTGCTTTTGGAATATCCTTCATCTCCTCAGTCATCTTTAGATGGTCTTCTCTGAACTTTGGTTAAAGAATCGGGTGTATCGGTAACTAGTTTGTGATATCCTATTGTTATGAGGGAAAAAGTCTCTATGGCCAAGGGTAAACCACAATAGACAGGTATGACTACAGAAATCAACTCAATTACATTGTATGCTATGTAAATTAATGTGCAAGATAAGAAAGAGGCCTACCTCGATCCAACGTTTGATGATGTTCCATTATTGAGCACTTCGACCCAAAGCTTTATACCTACAATAAGTTCTCAACAAACAAGCAAAGCAAGTATATAGTGATAATGTAAAGGGGTTAGCACATCAGATAGCATAATCCATTAATAAACATTACAAATATGCCCATGGATAATAATCATATATTTGCACGATATCAATAGGATGGGAAAGGATTATTTCTATTAATAATTGATCAACATAAGTGTCAACATTAAAAACTTCCGTGTCGGCACGGTTCAAAACCAAGGAACCAAGTTCCTTCCGACTGGGCCTCCACCACTTCAATCCTCCACCAAAGGCAAGCTCAAAAGAAAGAGACAATGAGGTTCTCTCAACAATAGGGAAAGATCTTGGGGGTTGAACACTATGTTCAAACTTTAGGGACAAAGGGATGTAGACTCAATACGAAGTAATTTCTTCAGAGTAACTTTTCTCTCAAAGTTGAATGCTTTCTCCTCTTTTCCATAGCTTGAAATTATTATTTTATAGCCTTCACAATGCAACTAAAGGACCGATTCGGAACGTTTCTAGTATATGGAAGGCCAAGGATCAGAGATCTCTTGTTGTGACATGGAAACCCAATTCCATTTTTGTATTTTTTGGCACAAATCCCGATGTACGAGGGTTGTAGTGGAGCAGCCTGCGTATATGCTTGATGTATATATGATAGGGCACGTATATGTGGAAAATGTTTATTTTTATCTCTAGATTTATCAAAAAAGGATGATAAGTCTACATAGGGAAATGGAAAAAGGCCCTATGTGCAAGATAGTAATGGTGAAGAAAATCTTTCTATAACACCTATTATTAACTTCAACGTTGTGTAGAAGGAACCTATGCTATGCGGGGAAGTCTACACTATTTTCTTTCCGCAAAACCTAAGTTCTGCACACTTTAAATTGTGTCCCGCACATCATAACATCCACACACTTTACATTGTTCTCTCCATAGCTCCACTTTGACACATCTTATATTTCTTCATCTCCATCTTTACCTCCACATAATTCCTTTTACTAAGTTATATGTGAGATGTTTTTACTTGCTCTTTTTAATAAGCATCGTTACTTGAAATAAATTCAACTCAAGAATATTTTTTAAATTAAACATATGCATAAAAACATTTTTTTCACTTTATATACTTATATTTTATAATAAACATTGGCATTTAAAAGAAATTCAAGTATCGAAAATTAGTGCTCGAAAATTAGAAAATGAGATTGCCATAAATTAGTTAATTATAATGCAAATTGCATTATTGGTCTTAATCTGTGCTATGGAACTATTGGAAGTACGTAGTTGCGAAGTGTGGTAGTGCGAGACAATGAGCGATATGAATCATTTGCACAAGGGTTCAAATTAGACTCTATTGGTTGTGTGATGCATATGCCTATGCGAATGCCCATAAGATATAATTGTGTGGATGATATGTGTGTGCCAAAGATATATATGTTTAACAATATTTTTTAAGTTAATCTTTGTTGATTATGAACTTTTACAGGATGTTAGGGCGACATTCAATTCCAACATCAAGGAAACTAACATTTTTTTAATCTAGACATGCATAAAAGCATTTTTTTCACCTTATACACTTATTTTTATAATAAACATTACTACTTAAAATAAATTCGACTAAGTATCGAGAATTAGTGCTGGAAGCTTAGAAAAATGAAATTGGCATAAATCGGTGAATTATCATGCAAATTACATCCTTGGTCAGAATATGTGCTATGGAACTATTGGAAGTATGGAGTTGTAAACTATTGGAGTGCCACGGGATGAGTGATATGAATTATCTGCACAAGGGTTCACATTAGACTAAGTGTTGGTTGTGTAGGGCATATGCCTATACAGATGTCCAGAAGACATATATGTGCAGATGACATGTCTGTGTGAAATATATGTTTGTTTAACAATATTTTCTAAGTTAATGTTTTTTATTATAAAAAATTTATAGGTTCCTAGGGTGACATTCAATTCCAACATCAACGAAACTGGGATATTTTTAAAGTTAAGCATATGCATAATTTTTTTTTTTTGACTTTTTATACTTTATAATAAACATTGTTACTTAAAATAAATCCAACTAAGTGTTGAGAATTAGTGGAGGAAACTTAGAAAATAAAATTGTCATAAATCAGTCAGTTACTATTCAAATTACATCATTGATCAGAATTCATGCGATGGAACTATTGAAAGTATAGAGTTGTGAAGTGCATGACTGCGAGAGGATCAATGATATTAATTATCTGCATAAGGGTTCAAATTAGACTAAGTGTTGGTTGTGTGTGGCATATGCCTATGCAGACGTCCGAAAGATATATCTATGCAAACCATATGTCTGTGCTAAAGATATATATGTGCGGAGGATATGTATGTGCCAAAGATACATATGTTCTGAAGATATATATGTTTAACAATATTTTCTAAGTTAATGTTTGTTGATTATCAACTTTTACAGGTCATTGGCATGGCATTCAATACTAACATCAAGGTTATGTTACATTTCCAGTAAGTTGTTTTAAGTTTCATTACTGATCTCTTGTGCCAAGAACTCTACCCACTTCGCTTCTCGCAATTCTAACATGCATACACTTTGCATTGTTTCTCGACCATCCTAACTTCCAAACACTTTACATTGATTCTCACATATGCTAACCTCCTCGATGAACACTTCACGTATTGACATTGCTTCCGACATATGCTAACCTCCACATTGAACACTTAACTTATTTTTTACCGAGTTTTCTTCGACATTGAACACTTTAACTTTTTTCCTATTTTTTACAAAGTTTTATGCAAAATGTTTTCACTTCAAAGACTTCACATTCCTTTCCACATATGATAACCTTTCCATTGAACATTTCACTTATTTACTAATGCAGAGTGCGGAGGTACAAAAGATATTTGTCCAGAGCACACTACATAGATATGGTCATGGAAAAACGCTCCTCACAGCTTGAAAAATGGATAAGTAAAATATTAAAATTAAAATTATGACCATTAATCTAGAATATTTTTAAGCTAAATATATACATAAAAACTTTTTGTTCACTCTATACTTATTTTTTATAATAAAAATTGTTACTAAAAATAAATTGAACTCAACAATATTTTTTAAGTTAAAGATATGCATAAAAGAATTTTGTTCACTTTATATACTTATTTTTTTATAATAAACATTGTTACTTAAAATAAATTCAACTAAGTATTGAGATCTAGTAGTCGAATATTTGAAAATGAAATTGTCATAAATGATTTGGTTATCATGCAAACTACATTGTTGATCACAAATTGTCCTATGGAACTATTGGAAGTGTAGGGTTGCAAAGTGTAGGATTGCGGGAGGATAAGTGATATGAATTATCCTCACAAGGGTTCAAATTAGACTAATTATTTCATGTGTTGAGGATATGCCTATGCGAACGTGTAGTGGGTTTTCCTTGCTTCCTACAATTCTAACATGTGTATACTTTGTAATTTTTTTGTTGATCCTGGTCTCCAAACACCTTACATTTCTTCCCTCATATGCTAACCTCCCCATTGAACATTTCACTTATTTACATGTATTCTTCCATATGCTACCCTCCACATTTAACACTTATTTACTAGGTTTTATTCCACATTGAACATTTCACCTTGTTGCCTAATTTTACAAAGTCTTATGCAAAAACTTTTCATTGAAAACACTTTACATTGCTTCCCACATATGATAACCTCCCCATTCAACATTTCACTTATTTACTAAAACAGAGAGTCGAGGTCTGATCCTGCTGGATATTGGTGGCCACCCACCTATTCCAACTGGCTCCTCATGTCCATTTTTGTTCAGCATGTTCTTCTGTACTTATTTGTAATTGTGGGTTCTACACTTTTGGGGCTATATGAAGCCTCACACATCCTCTAGGTGGATATGGGTGGCCTCTCTCCTAATCCAACTGGCTTATTTTGTATGTTTTCATGTCAGCACATCTTGTTGTACTTCTAGGGCCATTTTGGGGCCCTAAACGTTGTTTCTTTGGCTTGCCACAATCAAACTGTAGACAGAGCCAGATTTTGATGGAAAAATGTGTATTTCTCTTAAATACCTTTCCAACGGGCTATAACACACCTAAAACAAAGGTAGTATGCAAAAGTTACAAGCCTGGGAAGTTGAGGTACCAAATTACACCAACTTACCCGTAGGGCCCACATGACATTTGGTGTTTCACCTTCTAGGGTTAGGTTTTTGGATGTATAGGTTTTTGGAATTCATGAGTAATATCAAAAAGGCCTATGAAGCCTCATTTTAATCCATTCTTTTCAAACAGATGGGCATAGCAACCACATCTCTTCTCAGATATATCTACCACCATTCAAGCAAGTTTTAGTTCTGCAGTTTTACAGTTTCAGCCTATTTCATTATTTAATAGAAGATATTTTTCATTGGATATTTGTGTTATTATTCATATATCCGTGTTTATTGTATTCATCATGTTAATTAGTTTTTTCTACTCCTAAATCCATGTCCCTGACAAGGTCTGGGTACAAGAAGTTGGGACTTGAACCAATTGAGCCATTACAAGATCGACCGCATCGAGCCTGACAACAACCCATGGGAGACGAAAAAAAAGATGATGGAGCAGGAGATCCTATTAAAATGTTTCTCGATGAATCCCTCACGCGACAAAGGAACGAAATGATGGACAACTTCGCACAGATCCTTCGATAGTTTCCCATGGGAGAAGCATCTTCATCAAGCAGCCATGCAAACCCCTTCGAGGTACATGTAAATTTTGATATTCCATTATTTCAATGATTGATAGATGCAGATGTTGTAGATAAATGGTTGAATCTGATCGAAGGATATTTTTTGTTCCACAATTTTTTCGATAGGGAAAAGATCACTTTTGCACTCCTGAAGGTCGTTCCCCATGTTAAAGACTGGTGGGATACTTACTCTGGAGTCTGAGCAAAGGATCGTGGAGGAATGTACAATATTTGTTGTGGCCCCTACATGGGATTCCTTCTGCGATTCCATCAAATAAAATTACTACCTTGTTGGAAGCTACGAGGACCAATACACCAGATGGACCACCCTACGTCAAGAAAGGGACCAAACAGTACCAGATTTCACCAATATTTTCCATACCCTACGCACCAAATTGGGTATCAAAAAATATGAGCGTCATCTGGTGCTAAAATACCGAATTTGTTTGCATAGATACATTCAAACTGAAATGGAGTTTCTAGACATCGCCTCATTGGGAATGACTTATAGATATGTTGTCAAGATTGAGCAGAAATTTAAGCAGAAACGACGAGATTTTGGATTTGCAAACCCCTCACAGCCGAAGTAGGGAAAAGGCAGCCCCAACCCACACATCAAGGGACCAAGTTGATATGGCCACCCTCAGAACATTAATTCCAAGCTGCAACATAAGAAGGGCAATGAGAAGATGAAAAAGGACACAGGAAAATGGTGTGAGTACGATAAAATCCCTTGGCACAACACCAAACAATGCCGCTCCAAGCAGTCCCTCGTGGTCGAGCTGAAGGATTCTGAGTCAAAGGCTGATTTTGATTCTGAGTCAAATCTTGAAGGAGGGAAGCGGATTATCGATGTTGAACCCAGTGCCACTGTCACTACCACCAAAGTCCGTCCAAGAGAACCAGAAGAACCAGAGGAAGGGGAATGCCTCTTTCACTCATAGATGTGGGTCAAGGGGGCTCTGATTCATTTCATTGTTGAAAACGGTAGTCATAAGAACCTAATTTCAGCAGAGGTCGTCGGGTGTTTGGACCTGCCAATGACGTCGCACTCACATCTCTACACCATCGGGTGGCTTCGCAAAGGAAGAGATCTTTGTGTCATCCAATGGTGTCGCCTGCCCTACAACATCAAGCCTTTCAAAGATGAGGTACTGTGTGATATTTCTCACCTTGAAGTTTGTGATGTTCTTTTAGGATAACCATATTTGTGGAAGCATCATGTTGTGTATGAATCTAGACCCCGCAATGTTATTATTACTTTGGGTAGACAATTTTACAGGGTACCAGAGGTAGCGTCACCTACTGCTATTTCTTTAATCTCTGCTAAGAAATGTAGTAAGGTCATTTCACAGATCGGGAAGTTCGTCTTCTTTGTGATCTGTGCTCATAGTAAGAAGAAGGTCACCGCACATCAGTGGCCTCTACATATCGCCTCTCTTTGCAGAAGCAACAAGTAGACGAGATCGTGGACGAATACAGAGACATCTTCTCCTAATCTACAGGGGTACGAACACATTGCCAATTCAAGCATCCAATTGATCTGAACCCCAACACACCTCTACCTAATGGACCAGTTTATCGGTGCTCCTTGATGGAGAATGATGAAATCGGGCATCAGATCCGAGAGTTTCTTCAAAAGGGACACATCAAACCCAACGCCTCCCCTTGTGGAAGCTCGATTATACTGGTGCAAAAGAAGGACGAGACTTGGCGACTCTGCATTGATTACATAGCCTTAAACAAAATCACACTCAGGAACCCCTACCCCATTCCCAAGATTGATGACCTTCTTGACCAACTCAAGGGGGCCAAGTTCTTCAGCAAGATTGACCTAAAGTATGGCTACCACCACGTTCCCATCGAACCAACTGATGTATGGAATACATCCTTCAAGTCTAAAGAAGGTCTCTACGAATGGCTAGTCATGCCCTTTGGCTTAACAAATGCACCAGAAACTTTCATGAGATTGATGGATGATGTATTGCGACCCTTCACCAACTCCTTTGTGGTATTATATTTGGATGACATCCTCGTATTCAACAAAACGTGGGAGGAGCACATGTGGCATATTCAACAGGTTTTGAGCACTCTATGACAACACAAGCTTTATGCCAACTTGGAAAAATTATCTTTTAGCATGAACGGGGTCTAATACTTGGGCTACATTATTGATGAACATGGGGTACATGTTGATCCAGATAATATTCAAGTCATCCGTGACTGGCCAGCCCTGACCACACTAACCGAGCTTTAGAAGTTTTTGGGACTAGCCAAATTCTATCAATGATTCATGTTGGGATTCTCCCATATTGCATGGGCCCTCAGCCAAGTGACCAACGGTGGTGGTAGGGCCAAGTTTGTGTGGGGGAAGGAGAAGCAACGAGCATTCAATGATCTGAAGCATCACTTTTTCTTAGCTCCAGTACTCTCCTTTCTTGATCTGCAACAACCATTTGATATTGAGACTAATGCATCTGACTATTCTATGGGCATAGTTCTCACTCAGCACGGGCATCTGGTGGCATACCATAGTGAGACACTCTCCAATATTGTCCGAAAATACCCCACCTATGACAAGGAAATGTATTCCAATGTACAAGTCATTCGTCAATGGAAACATTACATTCTGTGGAAAGAGAAGATCATACACACTGATCACAAGCCTCTATAGTTCATACACACATAGGGGAAATTGCAGAACGACTGCCATCAGAAGTGGTCCACCTACCTACAATAGTTCCATCTAAACATCAAGTGTAAGACATGTATCTCCAATCATGTTGTTGACTGCCTCAGTCGACCTCATGTGGCTGCATTCACCACTGTGCTCCATTCCTATGGACATGAAGAATCTGAGTGGCCCTAGCTTTATTAGCAATATCTGGATTTCACCACCACCTGTGAGCTCTTGGGTACAGGCACAACTGTCACTGATTTTCATATTTAGGACAGAATCTTATGCCACCTGGGCCATCTCTATTTTCCTCCAAGTGAGCGTACAAAGATTATTTGGGAATCCCACTATAGTCGGGTGGCAGGACATTTTGGCATAGAGAAAAATGTGGTCGTTCTTCAGAAATATTTTTATATGCCAAAACTTCGACAGGACGTCAACAAGTATAGCATATATTTCACTGTCTGTGCCATTTCCAAGCCAACCATCAAGAAGTAAGGCTTGCACACCCCTCTTCCTATTCCCGAGAAGCCTTGGGAATCCATCTCAATGGATTACATGTTTGGCTTTTCGTCCACCAAGAAAGGAAATGATTGTGTGTTTGTGGTCGTTGATCGGTTTTCGAAGATGGCCATCCTCACAACTTGTAATAAGAAGAATTTCACAGTGGTAGATACTGCCAAGCTCTTCTTCGAACGAGTATGGGTCCACTTTGGGATACCACAAACCATCATCTCTGACTGAGACAACAAGTTCCTCAACACCTTTTGGTCGAGTCTCTGGTCTCTCTTGGAAACCAAACTCACAAAATCCACTACTTTCCACCTCCAAACCAATGGCCAAACAAAGGTCGTCAATCGGATGATTGTGCACATCCTGAACATGTAATTTTCTAAGAATCCATGTACATGGGATGAGAGTCTCTCATATGTCCAACACAGTTACAACAGGGCTATCTATAGTTCCACCGAACATAGCCCATTTCAAGTGGGTCTGGGATTCCAACCTTTGGGACCCATTGATGTTGCACTTCCTCTTGCCACTGCACATACATACTCTTCCCCTAATCAGTCTGTGATTGACAAAGACACCAGATTCATTGAGAAGATTCAACACATCTGTCAACAGGTCCAGGAGATTTTGTAGAAATCCAATGGTAAGTACAAGAAACGCCATGATCAACACAGGGTACCACATCAGTTTCAGGTTGGCGACAAAGTCTGGTTACATCTGCAGAAGGAGCATCTAATTGGGCCCCATCAGAAGCTTCTCCCACTTTGTTATGTGGGTAGCAATGTGTTTGAGCTCAACACTCCACCCTTCCTTTTTCTGCATCCAGTATTCAATGTGGACCTCTTTCAATTATATTTTCCTCCATTACTGGACACCTTTGAGATTGCAGAACAACTGACACCCACATATCTCAACCCTCACTACATGGAACAAGCATCCACTAATCAAATAGTGGACACACGGGTCAAGGGCACTCACCAGCAGTAGATCCAGCTTTATCGAGTTGTCAAGATAGGGAAAGTCCTACACCAAGGAAAGTGGCTCACCCAGGGCCAGATCCAATAGAAGTTTCCTCACCTGATGGGGGACCTCAACACAATGGAGACCATTTCTTCCTAATGGGGGAGGATTGATCCAGGTGGATATTGGTGGCCACCCACCTATTCCAACTAGGTCCTCATGTCCATTTTTGTTCAGCATATTCTTTTGTACTGCTTTGTAATTGTCTGTTCTACACTTCTGGGTTGTTTGAAGCCTCACACATCCTTCAAGTGGATACAGGTGGCCTCTTTCCTAATCCATCTAGATTATTTTGTATATTTTCATGTCAACACATCTTGTTGTACTTTCGGGGCTGTTTTTGTTCCCTAAACTTTGGTTTTTTGGCTCACCACAGTCAAACTGTATACGAAGTTAGAGTTTGATACAGAATGTGTAGTTCTCTGAAATACCTTTCCAACGGGGTATCACGCACCTAAAATGGAGGTCGTATGCAAAATTTACAACCCTAGGAAGTTGAGGTACCAAATTACACCAACTTACCCATAGGGCCCACATGAATTTTGGCATTTCACCTTCTAGGGTTAGGGTTTTTGATGTCTAGGGTTTTGGCATTCATGAGTAATATCAAAAAGGCCTCTGGAGCCTCATTGTAATCCATTCTTCTCAGAAGGATGCACGTAGCAGCCACATCTCTTCTCATAGATAGCTACCACCATTCGAGCAAGTTTCAGTTCTACAATTTTACAGTTTCAGTCTATTTCATTATTTAATAGAAGATATTGTTCACTGGATATTTGTGTTATGCTTCATATCTCTGTGTTTATTGTATTCAGTCTGTTAATCAGTTTATTCCTCTCCTAAATCCGGATCAAGGTCCAGAATATATATCTATGTAGACCAGAGTACATAGTGTGAAGATATCATCATAGAAAAACACCCCGCACAACTTGAAAAATGAATAAATAGATATTAAAATTAAATTATGGTCATTAATCAACAATTTGTTTTAGTTAGACATAAGCATAGAATTTCTTTGTCCACTTTATATACTTATTTTTCATAATAAACATTGTTACTTAAAATAAAATCAACTCAATGATGTTTTTTTACATAAACATATGCATACATGCATTTTGTTCACCTTATATAGTTATTTGTTTATAATAAGCATTGCTACCTAAAATTAATTCAAGTGAACACAATTTTTTAAGTTAAACATATGAATAGCCCAGATGGGGTGAAAACTGGACAACATGCGCCAAGGGAAATTAATGCATCCTGCAACCACCTTCCACCCTCTATTCATCCTGATGTAGAGAATTAACACGGCTAGTGTGGAGGTGTGTCTGTGTAGCGTGGGAAACTTAATGAGTCGATCGATTCGAGTGTTGGATTGCTACAAGACTGGTACGAGGAAGATGAGGGATGTCAACTCAGATTTACATGTGTTTTCCATTACCGATTTGGGAAACTTATTGGAGGTAAGGCATGATATCTGTTTTATTCTGTTTTTTCAGGCATTGAGGGTGGTATCCTCCTTCCTCAATGGAATTATTCATATCCATGACTCTCAGATCATGTTTCTCTTTCTCCCTTGACCTTCTGATTTTCTTGCAATTGCAATGCTGCACGAGAGGGGTAAGCCGAAGCGCATAACATCATACTACAACTTTATGGCCCAACGAATTTGTTCGAGTCCTTCTTCCTCACCAATTCTGCCACCCTCCACTGGCCCATTCTTCGTCGACTTTCCCTCTATGGATTATCCCTTCAAAGATCTGAACTGGAGAAGGGACGACAAAAATCGAGTTTTCATTGAAGAAGAATTCCCTCTAGTGCCTCCCTAATCTCCTCTAGACTCCCAATTGATTGCTTCCACATATTTACAACCCTCTCTTCTCAATTCCTTATGAGAGATAGGTGTTTCCCCCACCCTGACTATGGGAAGTTGTCTAGTTAGGGAAGACACTCATCCTTCGCTTGACGACAAGGTTCAGGAAGATGTTCATCTAGAATATGACCCTAACCCTAGTGCGGATACAGTACCCGAGGTGCCCTACCAATGCAGTTTCTCATAGGATCAAAAGTGGTTGATCTTCGATCTGAGAAGGGATGTTGCTGACCAACTTTTTCGTCATACCATCCTTTTTCATCGATTGAATTCCTTCTTCGACTCTCTTTCAAGTGAGCCAGTCAAAAGCAGGTTCCCGACCTGTTATTGACCTTATGTATTTTCTCCAGCCTTGCCTTTCGACAATCTAAGTTCTTCCAGTGCTTGAATTTTATCATGTCATGTCTTTTTGTTCAAATTAGTCATAGCTACAGTATTAGGCAGGCCCAGGGCCAGATTACAACTTTCACAGTTTTGTTTCTAGCTACTTATGCATATCAATTTAAACATGGATGCTTTCACAAGCTTGAAACTAGTTCCGGTTTCCATCTGTTTGACATAACAGGTTACAAGCTTTGCTATTTGTACAAGTTTACTGGTTATCTAAGGTAATACAACTTTTATTTACAAAAAAAAAGTTAAACATATGCATAAAAGTCATTTGTTCACTTTATATGCTTATTATTTATAATAAACATTTTTACTTAAAACAAAATCAACTAAGTATTRAGAGTTTGTGGTGGAATCTTAGCAAATGAATCTGCCATAAATGAGTTGGTTGTCATGAAAACTACATTGCTTGTAAGAATCTATACCAAAGATATATTGGTACCATAKTTTTTAAGTTAAGCATATGCATAAAAACATTTTGTTGACTTTRTATACTTAATTTKYAATACATGTATATATGTAAAAGCAATGAGATATCTAAAAAGTTAAAAGACTTTTGTGTTAATGTTTGTTGCTTATCAAATTTTACAGGTTGATGGAGCGACATTCAATGTAACATCAAGGCTATCTTATCTCTTCTGYGAACAATTCTAYMTGCAATTCTAACGTGTAGATACCTTGCATTGGTTCCTGCTCATCCTTACCTCCAAACACTTTACATTGCTTCACACATATGCTAATGTCCCCATTGAAAACTTCACGTATTTACATTGTTTCACGCATATGCTAAMCTCCCCATTGAACACTTCACTTATTTACTAAGTTTTACTCCACATTGAAYACATTGAACAAAGTTTCATGCTAAATGGTTTCACTRCAAACACTTTGCATTGCTTCCCACATATGYTAATGTCCYCATTGAACATTTGAMTTATTTACTAAGTTTTACTCCACATCGAACRCATTACTACTTCRCTTWTTTTTACAAAGTTTTATGCTAARTGTTGTTACTTRTTTCTACTTTATTCTTATCATTGTCTTATTTCCATAAACAATAATACTATTCTTGTTTATTATATGAATTATGTTTTGATAAAGACTATTAATTGCCTATTCATTTAGCTATATTAAGTCACATTGTTCAACATATATTTCCCAACTACCTCAGCAAAAACTATGTTGTCATGCAACCCTTGTTTATTTTGGGTTTTAAACGTTTATTTGCTTCCCATATCATAACTTGGAAAAAATTACAAAATATCAAAGACTATCTTTGAATTTCTATTTCTACATTTAGTATTTTTTTTTAATACCTCACTCTTCACATTTAAAAAATAAACAAATAAAAAACACTAAACATTTTTCAAGACTATCACATGAAAAAGGGAAATCAAAGTATGGGTTCTTACAGTTAGTCTTAGGTTAATGGAGTCACATGCATTTCTCATATTAAGTCTAACTAAACATCATGTATGTGACGTTGAGTTTTAAAAGAAGTCAATTGGTATTGACAAGAGTCATTTAATTGGACTATATGTGCTCTTGGTTCGTGAACTAGGATTAGTGTCTATACGTGCGCGTGGGGGTTTACCAACAAATGACACATCCATATGTATCCAATGTTGCATGGAATGATATGTTGCATCAAGTCAATGGAAGAGCATCATGGAATGATATGTTGCATCAAGTCAATGGAAGAGCATTACTAGAAAAGTTAGGACATCTTCCTATCTTTTCAGGATAAGTGTTATTTGCCACAACATATAAAAAGCATCTAGAGAGGGACATTATGCCTTTTCAACATTAGTGGTATTTGCAACAACATGCAAAAAGCATCTCGACAGGGGCATCATGTCTTTTCAGCATAAGTGGTATTTTCCACAACATGCAAAAAGCTTATCGGCAGGGACATCACCACTCCAATGATACTTGTTTTGTGAAGCAATATTCCAACATGTGGCATTTGTTTTGAGAAGCTAGGCATATTCAAACGGGTTGTCTAAGATGTAATGAAAAACAATAAATTGAATCCTCTTACATTTCTCACTCTCAAAGATTTGGAAAAGCTTGGCATGTGGTGTAAGAAGAATGGCAAGGATGTCATCACAAAAATTGTGTTTCAAGTGCAATACATAGCCTTAATGTGGAACCTGTAGATTGGGAATTAGCGATAAAAAAATAAAAAAAAATAAATGCAAGAAGAGATAAAACACTAAGAGGCCAAGATTAAAGAGACAAGGTGGAAAATGCGTATTCTAAGATGAGTTGACGAAGATATGAGTGAGGCAAGCAAGCGATTTGGGCACTCAAACAAGTGATCGACAACGGTTAGATCATTAAAGAACAACGGTTAGTATTTTTTTTCCTTTATTTTTTAAATTTTTATTTTTATCTCTTCTAACCATTCTTGTCCCAGCCATAAGATATTTGTACTTAATTGTTTTTATCAATAAAAAAATAAAAATCAAAAAATATTTTTTTATTTATATATTTTAATTAATGTTATTTTTACAAAAATTGAGATACAATATTTTATACAATATAAAATATAAAATATTTTGTAAATTTATAACAAATATAAATATATACAAGAATATAATATATTATATAAAAAATTTATAACAAATATATACAATACAATATATAAATATATACAAGAATATAATATATTATATAAAAAAATTATAACAAATATATACCATACAATATGTTATGCAAAATTAAAATATAAAATATACAATATACAATATAAAATATAAAATATTTTGTAAATTTATAACAAATATATATATATACAAGAATATAATATATTATATAAAAAATTTATAACAAATATATACCATACAATATATTATGCAAAATTAAAATATATACAAGAATATAATATATTATATAAAAAAATTATAACAAATATATACCATACAATATGTTATGCAAAATTAAAATATAAAATATAAAATATTTTGTAAATTTATAACAAATATAAATATATACAAGAATATAATATATAATATAAAAAATTTATAACAAATATATACAATACAATATTTAAATATATACAAGAATATAATATATTATATAAAAAATTTATAACAAATATATACCATACAATATGTTATGCAAAATTAAAATATAATGATAATATGTATTGTAAATAATATGATAATAGGTAGAATAAATAATAATCATTCACAAATTTATATATAAATAATATTATAAAAAAATAAATTAAGTTAATTATTAAAAAAATACACATTTCTTTTTTTAATTTTTAATTTTTTTAATAATATATATATAATTCTAATCTAATTTATTTTTAAAGTTACAACAAAATTAGGATTATGAAGATATGGAAAATTTTATTATTTAATATAAAATTAAAATAAATCAAATTGTATCAACTTAAAAGTAATTTACTTTTTTGCATAGTTAATTTTTATTTATCTTTAACGATAAAATTTATGGGCTAGTGACCCAAGTCTTTGACCAATTAATTAAGACGGGCATCGACAAGTTTTGGCACCCGTGCAAATAATAAAGAAAGGATGGTCTCACACACAGCTACTATGTGGCATTTTGAAAAGGGAAATTACATTGCTGCCACAATTATTTTGAAAGCGAAATTGACCTGTCCCCAATAAATGTTATATAATCATTTTTGGTTATATTTTTTTTTTTCAAGCGGAAAAAACAGTTTTACTGTTATTTTATTAGAATCAATGAGACTTTCTATTACATATGGATCATAAGAGTAATGATCACTTTTGAATTCAAAATAGGACTGTAGGCAGTTCCTTTTCTATCCCAGATTTCAGACATATAGTGACGATTACAAAAATAACAAAATTGGTACATTTATAGTATTCCAACTTAGAAAATATAATGTTTATCTGCATAGACAAAAGATTCATCAATAAGTTTTTCATAATAGGGCCAACCAGTATTTTCTTTTAAGGCATTCTTGGAAAGGTTGTCAGCTTCTTTGTTGAACTGCCCGTGAACTTGCATAAATTTGATAGTTTCAAATTGGTCCTTTAGTATTCTTATCTTGTCCTTCCATGAATTGAGGTATATCAGATTCAAACTGGATTTTGAATTTATCCAATTAATAGTGACCTTTGAATCTGCAACAACCATCATATTTTTAATGGAAAGTCTTGTAGAGAGTAATAATAAACCCCATAAACCCAGACGTTTATCTTTCATATTATTTTCATTGCCTCCTGCAAAATAAGCTTTGACTATGTGATCTGTAGTGATTTTTAAGTAGATTCCAATGCCACATACACTATCATCAGCTGCTCCATCAATAAACCAATTGGAGTCTCATAAAAAAAGATTGGGTTTAAAATATATTCCATTTTGTCCTCTTCTTTTTTGTCTGTGTAATCTTTGATTGAAAGGATAATTTTGGTGAAAATCATAGGGTCCCGTCTATTCCAGTTTTCAAATAAAATTTTATTCCTGAATTTCCATATGCCCCATATTACCAAGAAAGGTATATGTTTCAATTTTGGAAATTGTAAAAACCAGAGCTTCAATTTTTCCCCTATGGAGGTACAATTCAATTCACCCTCAATCTTCAGAGATTTCATAACTTCAGACCATATTTTCCGTGTTTTGTAACAGTCCACAAATAGATGTGTTGTAGATTCTTCATCTCTTAAAGATAGACTGCAGACAGAGGGGCCAATACCTCCTCTTTTTTTTATAATTCACACCAGAGAGAATGCAATCCTTCAAACACAACCACATAAAGCAAATCATCTTAACTGGTATGTTCACTTTCCATATAGATTTGAACCACCATCTTCTTTCTTCCAATTGATTTAAGAATAAAATGGACTGATAAGCTAAGTTTGCAGTAACTTCACCTGTCTATCTGTTCCCTGTCCAAACAATCTTATCATTTGTATTTTTTAAACGAATACCACTACTCTTTAAGATTGTTACAAAATTTTCCCATTCTATTTTCATTCCACCTTATAGTCCATGTTGATTGGACTCGAACCATTTTTTATTTGATTCGATTTTGTCAAGTACCACTGCTTGTGCTATAGAATAAATGCTTAAACTATTTAAGAACTGGATTAGTGGATCTGACAGTTTAAAAAAGGAGTTGCAACCAATAAAAGGATCATGTCCTAATATAACTCAATTACCTGAATCAATCTCCGAGGCAAGCCATCTTTTGATGACCGAGAAGGAACACATATAATTCTTCCAAATAATAGAAGTTCCCTGGAAATTGTGAACTTTTCTTCGAAGCCAAGAAATTAAATCAACTTTTTCCATTATATCAACTCTTTGGTTATATAATTGAATTGAGTTTGGTTATTTTAATTTAGAATTTCATAAATCATCTTTATAAACGTATCTAATATATTTGGTATAGAGTGCATTTTAAATGGAAATAAGTTTAGTTTTTAAATCCTCTTAGTTACATATATTACATTTTTTTTGAGTGCATTTTAAATGGAAATAAGTTTAGTTTTTAACTCCTCTTAGTTACATATATTACATTTTTTTTTTCTAAGAATTTTTTTAAAAATCTTTTTTTTTTGGGTTTTGCTATGCAACTCAAATTAATTAATTTTGGTTTTAACTCTTTAAGTTGCATAGATTATAAAAAAAAATTATTGTTTTTTTGCACTCTCTCCTCATGCTCCATAGATTATAAAAAAAAAAATTAAGTCTTTGTTGGTTTTACTATGCAATGCATGTTAATTAATTTTTACTAAACAATCATCATTTTTTGTCATTTTAAAGTTTACAACTTTATTTTTATTAAAATAGAAAGGATTCATGATCATGTTTGAATTAATAATATTTTATAATAACATGGTTTTTTTTATATTTACTATTTTCATCGCTTTATTAAATTTAAATACTTACCTTTTTAATTTTCAATATAAAAAAAAAAAATTATATTACTTTTAATATCATTAACTATTTATCAAAATTATTTTCCTGGTCTACTTATCTTATAAACAGATAAAATGCTTATCTTATGAGTTTTTCCCTTATATAAAATATGTTATTTTAAAACTTATATAGAAAACATACAACTTCGATTAAATAATCATTTAATATTATACTATTGAGTTTTTTTTAATATTATATTTACGGGTGGTTAAATAATGATTGCACCATGGAAATGTACACGCGACTAATTAGATCATGGAGTATAAGATCCTTTGTTATTCCACCTACACCATTCATTTTTATAAAGTATATTTGACCCACGTGCACTCACCTTGAATTATTTTCATTTTTTAAAATACATCTTTTTATATATAGCCTTCATACTTGTTTTCCTTGTGCTTAAATGAAATGAAATAATAAATTGGAGTGACGAAGATGGGGTCACTCTTAACTATTTCGTCCGCTTACACGACAATCTTGTCTTCACTAGGTACCGTCATCTATTTCATATTAAAATAATAATACTAATAATAAAAATAGTATATTGATGTAAATCACCTATCACATTATTTTGAAAATATTGGGTCGGGGCTGAATCTTGACATTTTAATAAGCAGTCACTTTAAGATATTAAAATAAAATAATAAAGAAAAAACGAATTGTATATTGATGTAAATCAGCTATCACGGATTTTGAAAATATTGGGTCGGTGCTAAATCTTGACATTTTAGTAAGTAGTCACCTCATAATAGAACATGATATAATTAGATTTCGTGCCATAATAGAAAAAATAATAGCAAATCTAATGAGGTTAATACCATTACATCTTATTTTGATCATTATTTATTTTTCTATATACACATAGAATGCATAGCTATTTATTATTATATTTTATTAATGTGTGTCTGAGATATTATAATTATGAGTTGTTTTTCGCTTGGTTGAATACATATTAGTTGGTAGTTTGATTTTAATTTTTTTTTATTTCTTGTTAATTGGGTTTAGCTTGGATGTTTGTGAGGAATGATTGTTATACTCCCCACTAGTGTTCAATTCCCATAAATAACATGTTTAGCTCAAAATGAGTATGTTGTAATGGCTTCGAGCCTATATGTATTGGAAAGTTGTCTTTGATTCAATTGAATAGCAAGACAACTCCTTTTATAGGAGAAAAAGTCAATTGAGTGTATCTTGAATGGTTATGACGAATGATTGTTATCCTCCCCACTTGGATTCAATTCCCTTAAAAATAACATGAATAAATGCATTATTGTAATGGCTTCGAGCCTATATAAAATAAAGAGTGAAATTTACTTGGCAATTTGAGTATGGCTTATCCTTTGTACATTGTGTTAAATTATCAAGTAAAGACATTTGAACCTAAATTATACCCTACCATATATTAAGAACACTCCTTGATAATTGCGTGAAAATTTACTTATTTTCCAAGTGAAGAAATTTGTTATGCTTAGTCTAAGGTTTTTGCTGGTAAAAAATCTAATAATATATAAATAAAATTGGTCAGATTGTAAAAAAACTAATAATATATAAATAAAAATTGGTCAAATTGTTAGTTATTTTAATGTTACATAAATTCTTGTGACTTATTAGTCCCTGCCGTAGGCATAGAGGGACTATAGCGATCGATAAATCGTTGACCTAGCATTAGCTTGTGCATTGACCAGAAATATTTGCCTATTGTCTATTGTTGGAACAAGGGAAGTGAAAACATCGATTTTTATATAATAAAAAGTATCATATTTGTCAAGATCTGATTGGACAAAGGATTGGAGGTCTTATTTCCACCTTCGCTATTCCCAATGTAAAATATGTTTGCATTTCCAAAGTATTTGGTAGTATATGGTCTTTTTTTATAAATTTTGTTATGCATTCGTCGAAGGTGGATTAATGCTACCATTAATTCAAATGTTTGGTTTAACATTTTATGCTAGGTAGATTTATGGCAATGTTTGATATGGTGGCATATCCAAAGTTTGGCTTTGCAATACATTCTCTGGTGTCCAAACTATTGTTACAAAAAATATATGAATTTATTTGGGATACGTCGGAGACCTGCCACATTGAATTTTTTTCTTAAATGTTTACAGTGCATTTCTGATAGACTTAAATGTTTACCTAACAGGCTTGGTAGTGTTGAATGGTTACTTAACAGGCTTGTTACAAGAAATTTTCTTCCGTTTTTAAAATTTATATGCTCCAGCGACATTGTTGGTTCATTGGTCCATGCTTGCTTTTTTCATGGCACTGATTTCTTATTTGCATATTCTCGTTGTTCTTGCTTGCCTATTCGTGTTGTTGCAGTTTTCACGTTTGTGTTTCTGTAGTCGCGATTTGAAGAGCCTCGTTCCTGGGGGGTGGTTGTTGCTTGTTCCTTTCTTCGTTGTATGTTGTTTATTTTTGTTTGATTTGACTTTGCAGGGTTTCGGTCCTATGCCTGCAGTTGGGCCTTTTGGTGCTTCTTGGCTGGGTTCTTATTTGGTGCTTTTTCTTGTTTGCCCAGGGTTTGTAATGTTGGGATGCTGCATCTGTGGTTGGATCTCTGGTTACATTTTTTTGCACTTTGATTTGCATAGAATACGATTAAGATAAAATAACAGACTAAAGAATTGCAGGCGATGTAAATTGCATCTGTTACGCGTTGAAACAGAGTTTGTCGGCCTCAAAATATATTTCATAGTTGTCGATGCAGTTTCCATGGATTTTGTGTTACTATGGTTTCAGAGTTACGAGAGTGCCTTTTGCTGTGTGGGAGATATAGTTGTTCTCTGCCTTTTACTTTCCTATTGTAAACTGCATTTGACTCTAGTTTGTCGTGTTTCTGTGGTCATTCCGAGCGACCGCCATTTGGTTGCGTACTTAGCCAGTTTTATGGACGCATCTTCGCAAATAGGTTCTATCGAACTATGATAGGTTGTGTTCGGTGTATACATTAGCTTTGTTGAATTAGTTTTCTTTAAAAGAAGGCCTCTTGGACAGAAGAGAATGCAATTTATGAAATTATAGGTTTCCTAGACAGCATAGGTTAATGATCGCGACTTCTAGGGGTGGCGGGCTGAAAATTGGGCTTATTAAGATAAAATAATAGAGTAAAGAATTGAAAATGATGTCAATTGCATCTGTTACGCTTTGAAACAGAGTTTGTCGAGATCAAAATATATTTCATAGTTGTCAATGCTTTTTCCATGGATTCTGTGTTACTACGCTTTCATAGTTATGAAATTGCCTTTTGATGTGTGGGAGATATCTGGTGTTCTCTCCCTTTTATTTTCCTATTGTAAACTGTGTTTGACTCTAGTTTCTCGCGCTTTTGTGGTCATTCCAAGCGACTGTAGTTCAATTGCATACTATGACAGGTCGTGTGTGGTGTATACATTAGCTTTCCTGAATTATTTTTCTTTAAAAAAAAGCCTCCTAGACATAAGAGAATGCAATTTATGAAGTTATAGGTTTTCTGAACAGCAAGGTTAATGATCACGGGTTCTCGGGCTTCTGTTCTTCCGTGCCCTGCAAATATCACGGAGAGTTCCGCGATCATTCCGATCGACCGTCGTTCAGTTGCATACTTAGTCAGTTTCATGGACTCGTCTTGGCGGATAGGTGGTATCGAACTATGGTGTATACATTAGCATTTCCGAATCAGTTTTCTTTAAAGGAAGGGCTCCTGGACAGAAGACATTGAAATTTATCAAATTATAGGTTTCCTGGACAGCATAAATTAAACATACAAAATATTTAATTTTGTAAAGTAGATATATAAAGCATGCATGGAGCCCTCATCCCATACTTAGCCAGTTTTTGCATCGCGGGTTCTCGGGGTGGGCAGCTGCAAATTGAGAATCGGAAAGTTCCCCGATATACAAATTGACCATCGGACTTGCGGACTATTTGAATTTGAAGGCCGTCATGTCCAAAAAAATTAGCATTGTCAAAATAGTTTACTTTACATATGTCGTTTTACATACCCTAGTGGACAAGAAAAAAAATAAAAAAAATAGTAAGCATTTTTTGGATCGTGGGTTCTCGGGGTGGCGGGCTCTAACTTCAGCCACTGTTATTCCATGTCTTACAAATAGCACTGATAGTTCCGTGATATACAAATAGACAATCAGACTTGTGGACTATTTGAATTTCAAGGTCTCATGTGAAAAAAAAAATAACATTCTCGAATTACTTTTCTTTACGTACGTTCTACATACGCTCGTTGACAAAAACTAAAAAATAGTAGTAATGTTTGTTACATAGGGATCCATCCCCGCTACATTCAACGCTTCCCAATACACATTAAATATGCTTTCAAAAGTCATAATCGACCAGACAGGTTCGAAAAGATGGGCTTTAATAACTGGAAAGCTCGATGACATTTCCCATTAAAATAAATAAACACGTTAATATTCAACCCTTCCTTGTTTTTTATTTTGAACATGCAGGGAAAGCTGAAGACTCAAACACAACGTAGTTCCGCGGTTATTAGATACTCAATTCACATTCTCGTTATGGCTTCTGCCAATGAGTTGTCCATCATATATGACCTTCCTTCTAGGTTGTCAGATGTTTTTTCCCCTTTACTCAAATAATAAAAATGTCATTGAATTTGAAGAACATTGAGTACTAAAGGGCCTTTTTGCTTGCATTTTGAATTTGCGATTTTTTTTCTTCTTCTACAGTTTTAGTTTTCTTAAAAGCTTCAGCATAGTTCACGAACGTGTCGCCCACAGAGGGCTTGACGTCATGTCCCTCTTTAATATTGTGCATTTCGAAATGATGGGCTTTAATAACTGAAAAGCTCGAGGACATTTCCCATTAAAATTAATAGACAGGAAAATATTATCGGATCTGGTAATTTCTTTTTGTCTGCATTTTGAATTTGCGAAAATAATGTTTTTTTTTTTTTTGCAGTTTTAGTTTTCTTAAAAGCTTCAGCATAGTTCACGAACGTATCGCCCACAGAGGCCTTCACGTCATGTCCCTCTTTAATATTGTGCATTTCAAAATGATGGACTTTAATAACTGGAAAGCTCGAGGACATCTGCCATTAAAATGAATAGACAACCGAATATTATGGGATCTGGTAATTTCTTTTTGCCTGCATTTTGAATTTGCGAAAATACTTTTTATTTTATTTTTTTTGCATATGCAATTTTAGTTTTTAACTCCTCTTAATTAAATATATTACAAATTCTTTTTTTCTAACAATTTTTTTTAAGAATCTTTTTTTAGGTTTTGCTATGCAACTCGAGTTAATTAGTTGTTGTTTTAACTTCTTTAATTATTGATTTTTTGTGCTCTCTCTTCATGTTGCATAGATTATATTTTTTGTTTCTAGGGTTTTTGTTGGTTTTACTATGCAATGCAATTTCATTAATTTTTACTAAACACTCATCATTTTTTTTTTATTCTTAAAATTTACAACTTTATTAAAATAAAAAGGATTTATGATCATGTTTGAATTAATGATAATATTATAAACTTTATTAAAATAACAAGGATTCATTTTTTTTTTTATTCTTAAAATGTACAACTTTATTAAAATAAAAAGGATTTATGATCAATTCGAATTAATGATATTATTATAAAATTTATTAAAATAAAAAGGATTCATGATCATGTTTGAATTAATGATATTTTATAATAACATGGTTTTTTTATCTTTACTATTTTCATCACTTTATAAAATTTAAATACTTACCTTTTTTAATTTTCAATATAATTTTTTTTTATATTGCCCTTTTAATATCATTAACTATTTATCAAAATGATTTTCCTTGTCTACTTATCTTATAAAAAGATAAAATGTTTATCTTATGAGTTTTTCCCTTATATAAAATATATCATTTTAAAACTTATATAGAAAACATACAACTTCGATTAAATAATCATTTAATACTATACTATTGAGTTGTTTTTAATATTATATTTACGAGTGATTAAATAATGATTGCACCATGGAATATGTACACGCGACTAATTAGGTCATGGAGTATAAGATCCTTTGTTATTACACCTACACCATTAATTTGTATAAAGTATATTTGACCCACGTGCACTCACCTTGAAATATTTTTATTTTTTAAAATACATCTTTATATATAACCTTCATACATGTTTTCCTTGTGCTTAAATGAAATGAAGATAATAACTTGGAGTGACGAAGATGGGAGGTCACTCTTAACTATTTCATCCTCTTACACGACATTCTTGTCTTCACTCGGCACCGTCATCTGTTTCATAATAAAATAATAAAGAAAAAAGGAATTGTATATTGTGTAAATCACCTATCACGTTATTTTGAAAATATTGGGTTGGGGGCCAAATCTTGACATTTTAATAAGTAGTCACTTTACTATATTAAAATAAAATAATAAATAAAAAGGATTGTATATTGATGTAAATCACCTATCACAGATTTTGAAAATATTGGGTCGGTGTTAAATATTGACATTATAATAAATAGTCACTTTACGATAGATAAGTGGAAAATAATAAGTCTCGTGAGACAGCTTAGACGATAACTGTACCTTTCTCCAAGAGATGGGAGGAGGTCTTGTGATCGAACCCTGCTGAGTCTCCGGGATGGATTATGTTCTGTAAACACTTTATATACTGATGAATATAAATGAGAAACTTTCCCGTGGAAAAAAAAAATGGAAAATAATAAGATTAATCATTTTTAGTAAGTAGTCACCTCATAATAGAACACGATATAATTAGATTTTGTGCTATAATAGAAAAAATAATAGCAAATCTAATAAGGTTAATACCATTACATCTTATTTTGAGTATTATTTAGTTTTTTTTTTATATAAACATAGAATATATAGCTATTTATTATTATATTTTATTAATATGTGTAGGAGAGAATATAATTATGAATTGTTTTTCGTTTGGTTGAATATATATTAGTTGGTAGTTTGATTTTAATTTTTTTCTATTTTTTGTTAATTGGGTTTAGTTTGGATGTTTGTGAGAAATGATTGTTATTCTCTTCATTTGGGTTCAATTCCCATAAATGATAGGGTTAACTCATAATGTGTATGTTGTAATGGCTTAGAGTCTATATGTATTGGAAAGTTTTCTTTGATTCAATTGAATAGCAAAGTAACTACTTTTCCATAGAAAAATCAGTTGAATATAGCTTGGATGGTTGTAAGGAATGATTATTATCCTCCCCACCGAAATTTAATTTCCTTAAAAATAACATAAATAAATATATTAGTGTAATGACTTCAAACCTCTATATAATAAAAAGTGAAATTTACTTGATAAATTTGAATATTGATTATCATTTATAAATATATTAAATTATCAAGTAAAGACATTTGAACCTAAATTATACCCTACCATATAACATTTTATTAGAAGGATTTAATTTAACAATAGTAATCTATGTATTCAGATAAAGAAACTTATGTCAATGAAAAATGATGTGACGTAGCAATCCATGGGAACATGCATCAAGGATCGGATTTTCTAAGGAAACAACAAAATTAATTGACAATGGGTTAAAGGTGGAAGATAAGGTAAGGGATTTTATTGAAGAAGAAAACTTAGTAAACAAATCTTGGGTCCACATATCTTGAATGGAAACAACGAGACATGCATTCTCATAGTATAAACACTTTATGACATTAAAGTGACATGAAAGTTTTCCTTTCTTGCATAGGTCCATGCACTACTCATATGTGCAGTGCATTTGTCACTGCACGAAACACCCAAAATTTATGATAAGACTACTAGAAGTAGATTTCAATTATAATAGAGTTGGTGAGCATATTCCAAACTCGGATATTCATAGTGTGTTTCATTTTTAATTAGCAAGCACATCTTACAAACTATTGCCTTCCATTTATCCAAGTTATGAAATGCAATTACCCACATGTGAATGTTGTAGATTGTTGGGTTTACTCTATTAAAAAACCACGGGGGTGGATATCCTATGAGTGACTTGCATGTGTACAAAAAGATACCATGGTCCTAAGAGAAAGGGTTACAAAATATGTAATAGCTGAACTTGCAATATAGGCTTATGGGTTACAAAAGAAACCATGGAGAACAAGTTAATTAGCTTTTTCGATTGTATGGTTGTTGCTTCTTTCATGGGGTTCACTATAGATGATTAAAACCCAAGTTCTTACAAAATGATCAAATTTTATAGTTAATGAAGAGCAACTTGAAGGATCCTCATAAGTCCTTTAAAAGTTGGGAAGACTTCATTGATGCTCATTGCAATTAGGATGGAAATGATTGCAACAATTCTACATTGTCATTTAAATAACAATTCTACATTGTAATTTAAATAATATTTGAAGTAAAATTTCTAAATGGCCTTTTTTTCTTTGTCAAACTTTGTTACAACACATCAGTGAATCTATGAAGTTGGGTAACACTTTTTGGTATGAAAGAGTATGAAATAGTAGTTTTTTCAACCGTTGATTGAGCTAATTTAAAGTGCTCAACCAAGGTATTGATAACTCAATCAAAAGATTAAACAAATCCTCAATCGAAGGTTCTTGGCAGACATAACAAACCCTTGATCAAGGTTCTTGTACAAGTTAAGAAAACCCTTGATTGAGCTATAGAGATCAATCAAGAGTTTAGACCTCGATTGAACTATAGAACTGATCGAGCTATATAGCTTGATAGAGGTTCATTTTTTTTATAAAACAACCAAAAATGGGTCATGCGGCCCTTATTTCTATTTACAATAGTGATGCACAAGAACCTCAATTCATCTATTTTTCTTAATCTGCAAATACCTCGATCAAGGGTTTAATTGATCTCCGATTAAGGTATTTTGAATATCCTTGTTAGGCACATAATCAAGCTTTATAATAACCCTTGATCGAGCTAAATTGCTTGATCGATGGCTTAAATCTAAAATCAAGCCCCCTAATTGTTGTAAGATTTTCTATAGGTGACCAAGTTAATGTCATTGTTAGTGAATCTTCAATCCAATGGTGTATCATTTTCACACTTTCGATTTCATATTATATTTTTAATTTATTTTCTTTTAAAAATTTAACTTAAATGTTTTTTCCACATTTCCAAAGGCACTCCTAAAAAATCAATAGCTTAAAAACTACACAACCATTTTTTTTTGAATGTGGTGATTCGAGATCTTTTCATCGATATGACTTATTAAAGAATTGTATTAAATGAGCATAAATTAAAGTGCACCACAAAGAAGGAAATCTCAATAAGAAGGCGACATAAGCATCAATCTGAACGCAAAACTTGTAACGAAGTTCGTCCCTGGTGGACTACATCTTCGGGTCCTGCTCTCAAATGGGTAGGCCTTTTTATTAATTCAACAATTGTTTTTGGCAAATTACATAAGTATACCTCATTCTGGAATTAAGCTGTAGAAGATTTGCTCAGATCGGAAAACAGACAACACCATTGAATTCGTGGCATTGAATTACCCAAAAATGATTGTCTCCATGCCTCAATCCGACTCTGGCACTCCCAGGCCCATTAGAAAACTTGTCTCGGTTTTCATGCCTGCAACCTGCAATTAATTCATTAAAGTCTGCATTGATATCTGTGCTCGACCGTACCATCGCCCACCCCCCATCAACACTAGTAAAAACGCGAGCTTAAATAATTTTCTTGTGGCGAAAGTACCAACGTAGACCAGTAGTTCGGTTGGTAACTTTGGCAAATCTTAAAATTTGGGATCCGGGAGGTTCGGGGTTCGAATCCCTGCCCAACCTATTTTGATATATGGTTGCAATTAAAATTTATTATGGCCAGGGTCCCGCTGTACCGGCAACCAAAATCGGCACCGACCGGTCATACCCATCGTCGATGGTTCTTATATATATATACAACCGTTGTAATGGTCGTCAGATCCGATGTCGTCTAGTCTGATGGCCATAATTATTTTTTCCGCTATCAGTTTCCTAGCTATCATTGGGCAAACCGTGGGTGCCACATGGCGCATCTTGGTTGGCCCACGTGTCACCCTCTGATTGGCTTGTCTGACCCAGTTAGTTGTCAGTTGGCACTGACTTCATCTGCCTCGTCGTTCGTCATTCTAGTCCACATGTCATGTCTGGAGGCTGCCAAGTGTCATCCCATTATTAGGCCAAGTGACAACCCCTGGATGGTGCCACGTGGCAGAATTTTATCGATCCAATTGGCGCCTGAAAATGCAAAATATGTTGGACATGTAGCATCTTGTGGGACTACCACGTGGCATGGTGACATCATTAGTACGTCATGTTGACGTCATCTTGTCCAATATGGATGTTGATGTGTCTTGGTTGACTTTGACCTAGTTGACCAAACTTTGATTGGCCATAACTTCTTCATCCAAACTCTGTTTGACGAACCATTTACGTCGTTGGAAAGATTGTGATGCGCTCTTCGTAACCAATTTTGTTGAGCTTCGAAGACTTTGAATTTTTTTCCCTTTCTTTATCTGTTGAGGCCATTCTGAACTTCCTGAGGTACTTTTGAGAACTCAGAGTCATCCCTAGGCCTCTCTAGATCCTTTTCAGATCATGCCTTCCCATTGAGAGCTTTTGGACCACCAAAATCCTTTATCAATCAACAGGTAAGTGAGGGAAGAGTTCCCTCACCTTGTCTTTCTCAATCCACTTTTCCTTGTTTAGATGTGTGCCCTTTAAGCCCACTCAAAGATAATCGACATCACCCCTACGTGAATTCCTCGTCCTTCTGTCCAGAATGATATCTTCCTTCAATTCATCCAAATACTCAGGAGCAATCTCATCAATTGACTGTATTGAAACTTCCTCACCCTAATCCATGATCATAGGAGGCTTAAAAAGTTTCAAGTTTTCCATGTTTACAATTGAGTAAATCTGCATATAAGGTGGAATATCTAGACGAAAAGGATTGGTACCACTTTTCTCCAAAATAGTGAAGGGTCCGTATCAGATAGGCTTGAGTTTCTTGCCTTCACCCTTCAACCGCTCCTTGTTGATGTGAAGCCATACTTGGTCTCCGACCTGAAACTGGTGATCAACCTTGTGCTTGTCATGTCGAGCCTTATATTGTGCTCCACTTTTCTCGAACTGCTCCCTAGTTGCTTGATGCACGTGTTGTATTCTTTGAATGAACTTGTGGGCCCTGCCTTCATTTCTTTCTTTGTTTGANAACTGGTGATCAACCTTGTGCTTGTCATGTCGAGCCTTATATTGTGCTCCACTTTTCTCGAACTGCTCCCTAGTTGCTTGATGCACGTGTTGTATTCTTTGAATGAACTTGTGGGCCCTGCCTTCATTTCTTTCTTTGTTTGAATCGACATCTTTCCCATACATAAATCCAAAAAGACCTTAAAAAAATATCCAAAACATATCTCAAACGACAAACACTGAGTAGAGAAATGTAAGACTCTATTGTAAGCATGTTGAATATAAGATATCTAGTCATCCCACAACTTGGAATGCTTACTGCAAAAGCAAATGTACCACTTTTAATATCATTAATTATTTATCAAAATTATTTTCCTTGTCTACTTACCTTATAAAATGATAAAATGCTTAACTTATGAGTTTTCCTATATAAAATATATCATTTTAACACTTATACAAAACATACAACTTCGATTAAATAATCATTTAATACTATACTATTGAGTTTTTTTTAATATTAAAAATTTACGAGTGGTTAAATAATGATTGCACCATGGAATATGTAGACACAACTAATTAGGTTAGGTTGTATAAGATCCTTTGTTATTCCACCTACACCATTAATTTATAAAGTATATTTGACCCACGTGCACTCACCTTGAATTATTTTTATTTTTTAAAATACATCTTTTTATATAGTTTTCATACATGTTTTTTTTGTGTTTGTTGGAATAATGTTTACAATAGATTGGTTTGGATTTGGTTTAAATCTGTTAAAGATTTGTAGGAGGTTATTGAGATATTCTCTCAACAACTATCTCCATGTTTGGAGTTAGTTGGATCTCATTCCAACTATATATACGTGTTGTATCTTGATGTGTTAAGGTAATAACGAATATTATTTTGTGTGATATTCATGTGCTATGACTGTTCTCACTAATTCTATTTTGGTATTAGAGTTTGGCTGGGGTTAATTCTTCATGGGAGTGCCTAGGAAGATGTGATAGTCATTGGAGATGATTCTCTATACATATGTGTGGGAGTGTGTTTTGAAGAGTGCAGTTGTTTATGTGTAAATTAATTTTTATGTGTGCAAATTAAATTATTTTTTGAGTGAGCCGCCTTACTCCCGTAGAGAAAACTCTTTTCCACGAAGAAAAAGAAAGGGCACGTGACGAGATATTTAAGAGGCAGACCGGTGCAGTAGATCAATAATTAGTGCAATTACGATGAAAGTTTTGTTGGTTTGTGCACCCAAAGTGGAATCTGAAGGGCAATCCTTTCACAGACCGATATCTTCAATTCATCAGGAAGGACATTACAGTCATTCATCAGGACGCCAATGGCAAGAGATCACTCATGGCATCATTGTGATCTGTTATTGGTCTTACACAACTATTTCTTCTCACCAAAAGAAGAGCGATATGGCCATTGATTTCAGGGTCTTCTTCAACCTGGCTGGAGTCAAGGATTCCATATTCCTATTTACGTTTTACCATATTGAAGGAGTATGAATGCGTCAAAATCTAAAAGGGCGGTTATATTAATTAATTACTTATATTAATTGATTTGTATGAATTTTGTTTGTAAAATTTTATTTTGTAGAACCAATCAATGAACATAGTATCATAATCTAAAGTAGTGGTTCTTGACGTACTTCGGTGCCATAGGAACACTTCACTGCGTTGGTTATGCATATTTTGTTATATGGTGGTGGATATTGTTGTGCTTCGGGCTTCAAGAACAACAGTGACAGGTTATCCATGTATATATTATTGTATGTGTGTTTAAAAAAGGTCAGTTGTAAGATTGACTACTAAAAATACCCAGTAATCATATCACTGTCCTATATAACTGTCGAAATTTGCTCTTCGGGGGAATTCCACAGATGGTAGTGTATCCATAGGATAATTTAGTATCAAGATTGTCCTTCGGGAGGTTAGGAAGCATCAATTCTACAAATTCGTCCATGATGGTCAGAAGTAGTGTTATCTTAAATAAGTTGAAAGGGAAGCTCGAAGTTGTGGAGAAGAAAGAGTGTATACCAGAAGATTTCAGAGTGGATAGGAGTGCTGGTGAAGAATAGTTAGATAGAAAAAGAAAATGATTAATATTGTAATTTGTTATTGAGTATTGTAAGTTTTTATAATGTAAGTATTATGGGAGGGTGTTGGAATAATGCTTACAATAAATTGGTTTAGATTTGATTTGAATCTGTTGAAGATTTGTAGGAAGTTGTTGAAAGATTCTTTCAACAACTATCTCCATATTTGGAGTTAGTTGCATCTTATTCCAACTATATATACATGTTGTATCTTGATGTGTTAAGGTAATAAAAGATATTATTTTGTGTAATATTCATGTGCTGGGGTTATTCTCACTAATGCTATTGTGCTTAAATGAAATGAAGATAATAACTTGGGAGTGACGAAGATGGGGTCACTCTTAACTATTTCATCCTCGTACACGAGATTCTTGTCTTCACTACGTACCATCATCTCTTTCATATTAAAATAATAAAGAAAAAAGGAATTGTATATTGATGTAAATCACCTATCACGTTATTTTGAAAATATTGGGTAAAGGAATTATATATTGATGTAAATCACCTATCACGTTATTTTGAAAATATTGGGTTGGCTAAATCTTGACATTTTAATAAGTAGTCACTTTAGTATATTAAAATAAAATAATAAAGAAAAAAGTATTGACATTTTAATAAGTAGTCACTTTAGTATATTAAAATAAAATAATAAAGAAAAAAGTATTGTATATTGATGTAAGTGACCTATTATGTTATTTTGAAAATATTGGGTTTGGGTTAAATCTTGATATTTTAATAAGTAGTCATTTTACGATATTAAAACAAGGGTTGCATGGTAGTTTAGTTCTTGTCAAGTAGATTTGGAAATGAAGATGATTGCTGACACTCTATAATTATTGATGATGATGACTATTGTGAATCGTGAACAATATGCTAATTAGGAGCTAGTTTCATAGTCTTAAAAGAAATCAATTTGTAAATATTTTAAATGAAAAAAATTAACACTAATAACTATATCGTCAAAATGATTGGAATTTAAAGAATTCGACCCAGACTCACAAGGAATGGAGGAAGAGGTGTTTCTCCATGACACTTAGTTTATAGATTTATCATATGTCGTATTGACCAGGATCTCTAACCACATTTTTACTTTAATGTGGATGTTGTATAGTTTTGGGATTAACTTGAATTTCCTTCCAATTAAGTTATAAGCTAGTAGCCAAATGCAAATTGCATTTTAAAAATATTCAAATTTTCCTTTTGAAAACAAACATTTCAAATTTAATAATATATATTTTTATATAATATATTTTATATTACATAATAAATATAATCTAAATAATATATTTTAGATAATAAATATAATATAAATATAATAATAAATAATATATTAGATAATAAATATAATATAAATATAATAATGCATAATAATAAATACATAGTACAACTTTTTATATTTAGATGTGGTGATTAGTGAAATTCATTGATTATGTAATTAATTCTACATATTGAAAGATGTGAAGGGAGCAATAACACTTTAATTTTATCAACCAATTAAAAATGAGAAACACAAATATTTTTATTATATTAAAAAATATATATTTGTTTTCCTATGTTAAACATTACATTGCGTACACAAATATATGGTAAAAGGCAAATTATTGTCACATCAAAAGCAAACTCATTGCTATAGTCCCTTGGCGACTACTAAAATAATAAAGGAAAAATGAATTATATATTGATGTAAATCACCTATCACGTTATTTTGAAAATATTAGGTCGGTGCTAAATCTTGACATTTTAATAAGTAGTTACTTTGCTAGAAAAAAAATAAGATTAATCTTGACATGTTTAGTAAGTAGTCACCTCATAATAGAACATGATATAATTAGATTTCGTTAATCATCATCATCATTTTATTTTCAACATTATTCAATTTTTATATAAACATAAAATGTATAGCTATTTATTATTAATCTTTACTAAAGAAGGAAATATAACGATTTATTTACCCTCAAAATTAACTAAGTTCTAGTAAAAAAAATTCAACCAAGTTTTATAAAAGTTTTTGTTTTTTTATTAAAGTGAATATTTTAAAATCTAAAAATCTTTTAGAGATTTTTTAAAATTAGATATCTATTTTGTGATTAGTTGTAGAGTTAGATTTTATTAAATACCCAGCTTGGAGGTGGCATTTCTTTAAAAATAAAAATATTTTTTTTTTTTAAAAACTTAAAATTGACACGTATCAATTAGATTAAAAAAATTATTTTATTTTATATAGTTAATTTGTTTTTTAATTGGACACTTATTCTTGTGGATGAAGAGAATTAAATGTGAGGATCACTTACATGCCTCGATTTTTCCACCATTGTGAGGGTGTTGCTCTATTTTGGACAAGATACATAGTTGTGCCCCCTCTCTTTTCAATAAATGCAAAGAGGAAACTCCAGTCAGATTCAAGAAATATATGCTCTTTAAGAGAGCAAACACGCATAGGAACGAACACCACCCCTGGTACAACCATTCTATTTTTTAACAAATTTATTGATGCCGCATAGGATTCTCGGAGGACACCACTTGTATTCCCCATAAAGTTTACAAGTTTGGCAATGGTTTTCATTAATTGAGACCAAACTACCTAGTGACTTGTCACAGTCCGCCATCATGTAGCCCACTTGCATTATGCACTATGTCATTATGTCCTTGTACCCTTAACAAGTGCATTGTTGCTCACTAATTACTTCACAAATTTTCCTAGCAATCATCACTCCCTTCTCTAATACTCCCTTCTCTAATCACTCGATAAAAGATTCTTCATATTGGTTCGATTTTCATTTGAGCCAGCATTGTTTAATTCCATTTCATGAACACATTCATCAATGGTTGCAAGAGTGGATACCACGAGTAGTGTACAAACATTTCGCATATATGGTAATATCTCACCTTCAATATGACTCTTTAGGAATATATGGTAATCTCTCACCTTTAATGTGACTCTTTAGTAATATTTTCAGAGATTTACTAGGATAATAAGGGTTAATATTTTCAGAGATTTACTAGGATAATAGGGGCTAATGACAGGTTTTCCTGTTTATTTTTTTCATCTATCTTGTTTTTTTCCCTTTAAATTTAGTTTAAAGGTTATCTGTAATCACCAGCAGGAGATTTGTAGTTGGAAGTAATCTTATGCACCAAGACTATCGAGCTTGGTGTAATTCTTGGCATGCTATGCCTAAATACCATTAGTGAAAATATTAATTTGTATCACACAAGGGTATTTGCAGTTTGGAAGAGAACCCTTCATCTCGCACGTACGCTATGGTGAATTAGAGTTATGAGACCTTCATGTCCAACCTTCCAGCAGTAAGATTTATTGTAATTGTTGGCCTAGTTTTTTCCTTGATTAATTGGCTTAGATTTTTTTTCTTAATTTCAAAACTTTGTTCAATGCCCAACTCATATAGTTAAGGCATTTCCTTTACTAAGTTGGTTCATAAAATCCATAAGCATAGACAACATTTTCATGCTTGTTAAGGTTTGAAACTTCTGTGAAATAACTTTGACTTATTACATAGAGTGATTGTTCTTATTATACCTTCCACCAGGCATGGTATATAGCGTTCGATTCACCATTCACTACTTATTAATTTGTTCTTTGACCAAAATAAATTTGCATCTTTCCTATAGTTTTCTATAGTTTCATATTAAGCATTCAATGTTCTTATTTTTCTTAAATATTTAAACCTATTTATTTAGCTTCCCATTTGTTGATCAAATTGAAGTCTTATTGCCCAAGTGACAACTACATTCTTGAGATTAAGAAAGTTTTAATGACATTTGTTTCGAATATTTATTTACCATGGCATTTGGCCACCGACGCTGACACTCTGCTTCAATGCCCGTCATATCCGACGTTGACAGTTTGCTTCAATTCCTGTCCTGTCGATGCAGTGGATGCATGTCCCCGTGGTGATATGCATGACTTAAGGTTTTGAAAATGCTACACCTCCGTCATCAGGCCTTACAACAAAAGGATCATCAATGCCTGGTAAGAGATCTATGTGTGCCTTGTTGCTAAAAGAATTGAATTCCACAACAACTGCCATGCTTAGGGCGATCAAACCCAGTGATTCCAAGAACAAACAAAATGTAGACAAGTTGTCTCCATACGATTCATTGTCGACACGGGAATGGAAATTAATCAACAAATCTACAATATTGATATCGCTTGGGATGATTCTGCATGCTCTGCAATCTTCATCAATGTAGAGAAATTGCTTTGCAGATAAACACTTACGTTCTTGGTTGGAACCCAATCTTTGTCACTAGCCTTCCATAGATGCACGAGTCTTTATTTCTGAGTGCGCGCCAAGCTTGTACAGTGACTGTTGGATGAATCAATACACCATTCTTTCCTTTGTTTTTCCTGCAACCACTTGTATTTGATCACCTATTGTTGGCTAGTACTTTATCTACTCTGATCTTACCTTACTATCGTAAGTTGACCCAGGTTCAGATTTAACAAGCTTCCAACAAAATCCCTCTAAAACTATCGCCCCCCATGGTAAACCAGAAGCCAACGCAATACATAGGGTGCACTGCACAGTCTCATCTAAAATAGTTCTATGGGAGGATGCAATACTCATACACTTGCAGCCTGGGAATAAGTGGGGCTCTGTGGTTGTACCTCGTGATCTTCATTTATTTAGTCTAACATCTTAATTAATCAATCACTCTTACTCATGCATGTGAAATATTAGATCTAACTAGTTCCTCCATTCATTTATCTAGCATTTAATCATTAACAACAATGGAGATGCATAACATTCAGTCACATAACATATGTTCTACCGTGGTTCATCCCCTCCTGGGATACATCCACAAAATATTTGGCTCTTAAGCTCTTTTATTATGTCTTAGCAATATATCGGGTCACGCACGGTTACAGTCTTGGATCTTACAATCTCCACAGGCTTCCCAATCCCCGTGAGGCTGACTAGATCACACCAGGCTCCGCAGCCTGGGATTTAACCCTCGGGATCAAGTTGCTTGACTCTTTTCTAGCTCACCAACGTACAAAATGTTTCAGTTCTTACAAGCCTTACAACTTCCAAACTCTCTCGGCCTATAGCCTTTCTCTCCTTCTCTGTGACCCCCCTAGACCTCCTAGGTACTACTTATACATATTCTTGGCTTATCAACCATTACAATCTCTTGCAAAAAACCTAACCCTAATGTAGTTAGGTTTCCCTTTCATGTGCACCTTGCATGCTTCCCTCGCACGTGTTGCTTTCCCTTCCAACTGTCTTTTTCCCACTTTCTGCTTTTCTCTCCAAAAATAGCCTTTTCCCCAAGATGGGCCTACGCCCAACAGGACCCCAACACTGACATGTGGGTCATCCCGAGCCACTTAGGCTGTGCGCGCTTCTTTAACAGTTCCTTCTAGAGTGTGATGTCTGCAAGTTCCCTTCCTTGTATTTGAGCCTACACGACCTTTTCTGCGAGCGCATATAACACTTGCGTTGTGATCTCCTCCTGGATCATTTTTGTGCACTCTACCTGTGTTTGCGCCATGTGTTAGAAAAATAGGATTGCGGAGAAATAAAATAAAACAAATGCAAAAACAAAACACAGAAGATACACAATACAATAGAGACACAGATTTACGTGGTTCACCCAGTGTGGACTACGTCCACCAGAGAAATTGCCAGGTTCTTCCTTTATTATTATCCAACAAATGAAGGGATACAACCTACAACAAAACCCGTTGTAACTTCCTCTTCTTTCTCTCACAATATCCTCTCTCAGAATACAATACTCGCCATAATGCATAGCCGCAATACATTTCCCTCATAACAGAGGGTTGCCTTCTAGGGAAAAAAAACCTAACATAATTTCTATCATTAGATCTGCGACCTTATAATGAATGGTCTAGATTTACAATGAAATTACAATATACATTTACAAGGCAATTTTTTCTTCGGGGGACGTTGCCCCCAACCCCCCCAGACTCTGCAGAGGGTGTACCCCCCCTCTGCACTCCCCCGCATGGAAGAGAGTACATACTTCTGGGGTGTAAAGTCTTCATGGGGTATAAACATGGCTGGAAGCAAGGACCTCTAAATCATGAACATAATCAGGCTCCACAACCAACACCATGTTCTTCTTTGCCTCTTTTGACTACACAATGATCTCTACGACTATCTCTTGGAGAGGTTCCATTTGAGCTTGTCAGTCCTTCTTCTTCACCTGTGCAACTATTATCTCTTCTTGCAACTTCTTCATGTCTTGTACTCCTTTAAGGTGCTTGATGATATTCATTGTTTTCTGCCTCTGCTTGAGATCCTGGATGGCTGCACTTATCTTGTCCTTTTCCTAGTCTTAGTGTTGGACCTGTTCATCTTCTTCTAGCATTGTCCATAACTGCACTGACTTTTCGTTCCATTTCATCCATCTGTCCTGCAACTTATTGCCTCATTTGTTCCTTCCCCTTTGGGGGAGTCATAGGAATGAGTTGTTCCCGGAGGTTTTCTGTTAGGAACCAAATATCAATATAGCATAGAAAAACCTCAGAATAAGTACTCAACACCTTGAAAAAGAGAGAAATTCAGATAACAATCCTCTTCGAGGAGGCAACCTCCTTATGCCCACATAAATGTTCAATTACAAGATGATTCCAAATGAAAATGTATCCTTGGTATATATAGGAGACTAGGATGTATAATTACAACTAATGGACTAAAGCCGACATAAATAAAATAACATTAATAATGTAATATGCCCCAATTAAGGGGTAATGAGCCACTATTTAGGGCTTAACATGCCCCTCCCCTTGAGACAAGTGTTGTCT
>ML788994.1:271594-298356 GCA_009831015.1 Picea engelmannii
AAATGTGTATTTTTTTAATAATTAACTTAATTTATTTTTTTATAATTTTATTTATATATAAATTTGTGAATGATTATTATTTATTCTACCTATTATCATATTACTTACAATACATATTATCATTATATTTTAATTTTGCATAACATATTGTATGGTATATATTTGTTATAAAAAATTTATATAACATATTATATTATATTATTGTATATATTTATATTTGTTATAAATTTACAAAATATTTTATATTGTATAAAATATTGTATTATTTATAATACATATTATTGCATAACATATTGTATTGTATATATTTATTATAATTTTTTTATATAATATATTATATTTTTGTATATATTTATATTTGTTATAAATTTATAAAATATTTTATATTGTATAAAATATTATATCTCAATTTTTGTAAAAATGAACATTAATTAAAATATATAAATAAAAAAATATTTTTTGATTTTGATTTTATTTTATTGATAAAAACAATAAAATACAAATATCTTATCACTAGGATAAGAATGGTTAGAAGAGATAAAAATAAAAATTTTAAAAATAAAGGAAAAAAAAATACTAACCGGTGTTCTTCAACGATCTAACCATTGTCGATCACTTGTTTGAGTACCCAAATCGCTTGCTTGCCTCACCCATTTCTTCTTCAACTCATCTTAGAATACACATTTTCCACCTTGTCTCTTTAATCTTGGCCTCTTAGTGTTTTATCTCTTCTTGCACTTGTTTTTTTTTATCTAGGCTAATTCCCAACCTACGGGTTCCACATTAAGGCTATGTATTGCACTTGAAACACAATTTTTGTGATGACATCCTTGTCATTCTTCTTACACCACATGCCAAGATTTTCCAAATCTTTGAGAGTGAGAAATGTAAGGGGATTCAATTTATTGTTTTTCATTACATCTTAGACAACCCGTTTGAATATGCCTAGCTTCTCAAAACAAGTGCCACATGTTGGAATATCCCTTGCTTCACAAAACAAGTACCATTGGAGTGGTGATGTCCCTGCCGATAAGCTTTTTGCATGTTGTGGAAAATACCACTTATGCTGAAAAGACATGATGCCCCTGTCGAGATGCTTTTTGCATGTTGTTGCAAATACCACTAATGTTGAAAAGGCATAATGTCCCTGTCGAGATGCTTTTTATATGTTGTGGCAAATAACACTTATCCTGAAAAGATAGGAAGATGTCCTAACTTTTCTTGTAATGCTCCTCCATTGACTTGATGCAACGTATCATTCCATGCAACATTGGATACATATGGATGTGTCATTTGTTGGTAAACCCCCATGCGCACGTATAGACACTAATCCTAGTTCACGAACCAAGAGCACATATAGTCGAGTTAAATGACTCTTGTCAATACCGATTGACTTCTTTTAAAACTCAACGTCACATACATGATATTTAGTTAGACTTAATATGATAATATGAGATATGCATGTGACTCCATTAACCTAAGACTAACTGTAAGAACCCATACTTTGATTTCCCTTTTTCATGTCATAGTCTTGAAAGAAAAATGTTTAGTGTTTTTTTTTTTGTTTTTTTTTTTAAATGTGAAGAGTGAGGTATTAAAAAAAAATACTAAATGCAGAAATAGAAATTCAAAGATAGCCTTTGATATTTTGTAATTTTTTCCAAGTTATGATATGAGAAGCAAATAAACGCTTAAAACTCAAAATAAACAAGGGTTGCATGACAACGCAGTTCTTGCCGAGGTAGTTGGGAAATATATGTTGAACAATGTGACTTAATATAGCTAAATGAATAGGCAATTAATAGTCTTTATCAAAACATAATTCATATAATAAACAAGAATAGTATTATTGTTTATGGAAATAAGACAATGATAAGAATAAAGTAGAAAYAAGTAACAACAYTTAGCATAAAACTTYGTAAAAAWAAGHRAAGTAGTAATGYGTTCRATGTGGAGTAAAACTTAGTAAATAAKTCAAATGTTCAATGRGGACATTARCATATGTGGGAARCAATGCAAAGTGTTTGYAGTGAAACCATTTAGCATGAAACTTTGTTCAATGTRTTMAATGTGGAGTAAAACTTAGTAAATAAGTGAAGTGTTCAATGGGGAGKTTAGCATATGCGTGAAACAATGTAAATAMGTGAAGTTTTCAATGGGGACATTAGCATATGTGTGAARCAATGTAAAGTGTTTGGAGGTAAGGATGARCAKGAACCAATGCAAGGTATCTACAYGTTAGAATTKYAGGTAGAATTGTTCGCAGAAGAGATAAGATARCCTTGATGTTACATTGAATGTCGCTCCATCAACCTRTAAAATTTGATAAGCAACAAACATTAACACAAAAGTCTTTTAACTTTTTAGMTATCTCAWTGCTTTTACATATATACATGTATTRMAAAWTAAGTATAYAAAGTCAACAAAATGTTTTTATGCATATGCTTAACTTAAAAAMTATGGTACMAATATATCTTTGGTATAGATTCTKACAAGCAATGTAGTTTTCATGACAACCAACTCATTTATGGCAGATTCATTTGCTAAKATTCCACCACAAACTCTYAATACTTAGTTGATTTTGTTTTAAGTAAAAATGTTTATTATAAATAATAAGCATATAAAGTGAACAAATGACTTTTATGCATATGTTTAACTTTTTTTTTGTAAATAAAAGTTGTATTACCTTAGATAACCAGTAAACTTGTACAAATAGCAAAGCTTGTAACCTGTTATGTCAAACAGATGGAAACCGGAACTAGTTTCAAGCTTGTGAAAGCATCCATGTTTAAATTGATATGCATAAGTAGCTAGAAACAAAACTGTGAAAGTTGTAATCTGGCCCTGGGCCTGCCTAATACTGTAGCTATGACTAATTTGAACAAAAAGACATGACATGATAAAATTCAAGCACTGGAAGAACTTAGATTGTCGAAAGGCAAGGCTGGAGAAAATACATAAGGTCAATAACAGGTCGGGAACCTGCTTTTGACTGGCTCACTTGAAAGAGAGTCGAAGAAGGAATTCAATCGATGAAAAAGGATGGTATGACGAAAAAGTTGGTCAGCAACATCCCTTCTCAGATCGAAGATCAACCACTTTTGATCCTATGAGAAACTGCATTGGTAGGGCACCTCGGGTACTGTATCCGCACTAGGGTTAGGGTCATATTCTAGATGAACATCTTCCTGAACCTTGTCGTCAAGCGAAGGATGAGTGTCTTCCCTAACTAGACAACTTCCCATAGTCAGGGTGGGGGAAACACCTATCTCTCATAAGGAATTGAGAAGAGAGGGTTGTAAATATGTGGAAGCAATCAATTGGGAGTCTAGAGGAGATTAGGGAGGCACTAGAGGGAATTCTTCTTCAATGAAAACTCGATTTTTGTCGTCCCTTCTCCAGTTCAGATCTTTGAAGGGATAATCCATAGAGGGAAAGTCGACGAAGAATGGGCCAGTGGAGGGTGGCAGAATTGGTGAGGAACAAGGACCCGAATGAAGTCGTTGGGCCATAAAGTTGTAGTATGATGTTCCGCGCTTCGACTTACCCCTTTCGCGTAGCATTGCAATTGAAAGAAAATCAAAAGGCCAAGGGAGAAAGAGAAACCGGATCTGAGAGTCGTGGATATGAATAATTCCAGTGAGGAAGGAAGATACCACCCCCAACGCCTGAAAAATAGAATAGAACAGATATCATGCCTTACCTCCAATAAATTTCCCAAATCGGGAATGGAAAACACATGTAAATCTGAGTTGACATCCCTCATCTTCCTCGTACCAGTCTTGTAGCAATCCAACACTCGAATCGGTCGACTCATTAAGTTTCCCACACTACACAGATGCACCTCCACACTAGCCGTGTTAATTCTCTACATCAGGATGAATAGAGGGGGGAAGGTGGTTGTAGGATGCATTAACTTCCCTTGGCGCATGTTGTCTAGTTTTCACCCCATCTGGGGTATCAATATGTTTAACTTAAAAAATTGTGTTCACTTCAATTAATTTTAGGTAGCAATGTTTATTATAAACAAATAACTATATACGGTGAACAAAATGCATATATGCATATGTTTATGTAAAAAAACATCATTGAGTTGATTTTATTTTAAGTAACAATGTTTATTATGAAAAATAAGTATATAAAGTGGACAAAGAACTTCTATCCTTATGTCTAACTAAAACAAATTGTTGATTAATGACAATAATTTAATTTTAATATCTATTTATTCATTTTTCAAGTTGTGTGAGGTGTTTTTCTATGATGATATCTTCACACTATGTACTCTGGTCTACACAGATATATATTTTGGACCTTGATCCGGATTTAGGAGAGGAATAAACTGATTAACAGACTGAATTCAATAAACACGGAGATATGAAGAATAACACAAATATCCGGTGAACAATATCTTCTATTAAATAATGAAATAGACTGAAACTGTAAAATTGCAGAACTGAAACTTGCTTGAATGGTGGTAGTTATCTATGAGAAGAGATGTGGCTGCTACATGCATCCGTCTGAGCAGAATGGATCAAAATGAGGCTCCTGAGGCCTTTTTGATATTACTCATGAATGCAAAAACCCTAGACATAAAAAACCCTAACCCTAGAAGGCGAAACGCGAAAATTCATGTGGGCCCTATGGGTAAGTTGGTGTAATTTGGTACCTCAACTTCCTAGGGTTGTAAATTTTGCATACGAACTCCATTTTAGGCACGTGATACCCTGTTGGAAAGGTATTTCAGAGAACTACACATTTTGTATCAAACTCTAACTCCGTATACAGTTTGATTGTGGCGAGCCAAAAAACCAAAGTTTAGGGCCCCAAAACGGCCCCGAAAGTACAACAAGATGTGTTGACATGAAAATATACAAAATAATCCAGATGGAATAGGTGAGAGGCCACCCATATCCACTTGAAGGATGTGTGAGGCTTCAAACAACCCAAAAGTGTAGAACCGACAATTACAAAGCAGTACAAAAGAATATGCTGAACAAAAACGGACATGGGGAGCTGGTTGGAATAGGTGGGTGGCCATTAATATCCACCCGGATCAATCCTCCCCCCTTAGGAAGCAATGGTCTCCATTGTGTTGAGGTCCCCCATCAGGTGAGGAAACTTCTACTGGATCTGGCCCTGGGTGAGCCACTTGCCTTGGTGTAGGACTTTCCCTGTCTTGACAACTCGATAAAGCTGGATCTACTGCTGGTGAGTGCCCTTGACCTGTGTGTCCACTATTTGATTAGTGGATGCTTGTTCCATGCAATGAGGGTTGAGATGTGTGGGTGTCAGTTGTTATGCAATCTCAGAGGTGTCCGGTAATGGAGGAAAATATAGTTGAAAGAGGTCCACATTGAATATTGGATGCAGACCAAGGAAGGGTGGAGTGTTGAGCTCAAACGCATTGCTACCCACATAACGAAGTGGGAGAAGCTTCTGATGGGGCCCGATGAGATGCTCCTTCTGCAGATGTAACCAGACTTTGTCACCAACTTGAAACTGGTGTGGTACCCTGTGTTGATCATGGGGTTGCTTGTACTTAGCATTGGATTTCTGCAAAATCTCCTGGACCTGTTGGTGGATGTGTTGAATTTGCTCAATGAATCTAGTGTCTTTGTCAATAGCAGACTGATCAGGGGAAGAGTATGTATGTGTAGTGGCAAGAGGAAGTGCAACATCAATGGGTCCCAAAGGTTGGAATCCCAGACCCACCTGAAATGGGATATGTTTGGTAGAACTATAGAGAGCCCTGTTGTAACTGTGTTGGACATATGGGAGAGTCTCATCCCATGTACATGGATTCTTAGAAAATTACATGTCCAAGATGTGCACAATCATTCGATTGACGACCTTTGTTTGGCCATTGGTTTGGAGGTGGAAAGTAGTGGATTTTGTGAGCTTGGTGTCCAGGAGAGACCAGAGACTCGACCAAAAGGTGCTGAGGAACCTGTTGTCTCAGTCAGAGATGATGGTTTGTGGTATCCCAAACTGGACTCCTACTCGTTCGAAGAAGAGCTTGGCAGTATCTGCCACTGTGAAATTCTTCTTATTACACGTTGTGAGGATGGCCATCTTCGAAAACCGATCAACGACCACAAACACACAATTATTTCCTTGCTTGGTGGATGAAAAGCCAAACATGTAATCCATTGAGATGGATTCCCAAGGCTTCTTGGGAATAGGAAGAGGGGTGTGTAAGACTTGCTTCTTGATGGTTGGCTTGGAAATGGCACAGACAATGCAATATATGATATACTTGTTGACGTCCTGTTGAAGTTTTGGCCAATAAAAATGTTTCTGAAGAACGACCACAGTTTTCTCTATGCCAAAATGTCCTGGCACCTGACTATAGTGGGCTTCCCAAATCATCTTTGCGCGCTCTCTTGGAGGAAAACAGAGATGGCCCATGTGGCATAAGAGTATGTCCTAAATATGAAAATCAGTGACAGTTGTGCCTGTACCCAAGAGCTCACAGGTGGTGGCGAAGTCCATATATTTCTAATAAAGTTGGGGCCACTCAGATGCTTCATGTCCATGGGAATGGAGCACCATGGTGAGTGCATCCATAGGAGGTCAACTGAGGCATTCAGCAACATGATTGGAGATACATGTCTTACACCTGATGTTGAGATGGAACTGTTGTAGGTAGGTGGACCACTTCTGATGGCGGTCGTTCTGCAATTTCCCTTGTGTGTGTATGAACTACAAAGGCTTGTGATCAGTGTGTATGATCGTCTCTTTCCACAGAATGTAATGTTTCCATTGATGAATGACTTGTACATTGGAATACATTTCCTTGTCATAGGTGGGGTATTTTCGGACAATATTGGAGAGTGTCTCACTATGGTATGCCACCAGATGCCCTTGTTGAGTGAGAACTATGCCCATAGAATAGTCAGATGCATCAGTCTCAATATCAAATGGTTGTTGCAGATCAGTAAAGGAGAGTATTGGAGCTGAGAAAAAGTGATGCTTCAGATCATTGAATGCTCGTTGCTTCTCCTTCCCCCACACGAACTTGGCCCTACTACCACCGTTGGTCACTTGGCTGAGGGCCCATGTAATGTGGGAGAATCCCAACATGAATCATCGATAGAAGTTGGCTAGTCCCAAAAAACTCTGAAGCTCCGTTAGTGTGGTCGGGGCTGGCCAGTCACGGATGACTTGGATATTATCTGCATAAACATGTACCCCATGTTCATCAATAGTTTAGCCCAAGTATTGGACCTCGTTCATGCCAAAAGATAATTTTTCCAAGTTGGCATAAAGCTTGTGTTGTCATAGAGTGCTCAAAACTTGTTGAATATGCTGCATGTGCTCCTCCCACATTCTGTTGAATATGAGGATGTCATCCAAATATAATACCACAAAGGAGTTAGTGAAGGGTCACAATACATCATCCATCAATCTCATGAAAGTTTCTGGTGCATTTGTTAAGCTAAAGGGCATGACTAGCCATTCGTAGAGACCTTCTTTAGACTTGAAGGATGTCTTCCATACATCAGTTGGTTCGATGGGAACGTGGTGGTAGCCATACTTTAGGTCAATCTTGCTGAAGAACTTGGCCCCCTTGAGTTGGTCAAGAAGGTCATCAATCCTAGGAATGGGGTAGGGGTTCCTGAGTGTGATTTTGTTTAAGGCTATGTAATCAATGCAGAGTCGCCAAGTCCCGTCCTTCTTCTGCACCAGTACAATCCGGCTTCTGTAAGGGGAGGCGTTGGGTCTGATGTTCCCCTTTTGAAGAAAATCTCAGATCTCATGCCTGATTTCATCATTCTCCATCAAGGAGCACCGATAAACTGGTCCATTAGGTAGAGGTGTGTCGGGGGTTAGATCAATTGGATGCTTGAATTGGCATTGTGTTCGTACCCCTGTAGGTGAGGAGAAGATGTCTCTGTATTCATCCATGATCTCGTCTACTTGTTTTTTCTGCAAAGAGAGGTGATATGTAGAGGCCACTAATGTGTGGCGACCTTCTACTTATTGTGAACACAGATCAAAAAGAAGACGAACTTCACGATCTGTGAAACGACCTTACTACATTTCTTAGCAGAGATTAAAGAAATAGCAGTAGGTGATGCTACCTTTGGTATCCTATAAAATTGTCTACCCAAAGTAATAATAACATTGGGGGGTCTAGATTCATACACAACATGACGCTTCCACAAATATGGTTATCCTAAAAGAACATCACAAACTTCAAGGTGAGAAATATCACACAGTACCTCATCTTTGAAAGGCTTGATGTTGTAGGGAAAATGACACTGTTGGATGACACAAAGATCTCTTCATTGGCAAAGACACCCGATGGTGTAGAGCTACGAGTGCGACGTCATTGGCAGGTCCAACCACCCGATGACCTCTGCTGAAATCAGGTTCTTATGACTACCGTTTTCAACAATGAAATGAATCAGATCCCCCTTGACCCACATCTACGAGTGAAAGACGCGTTCCCCTTCCTCTGGTTCTTCTGGTTCTCTTGGACGGACTTTGGTGGTAGTGACAGTGGCACTGGGTTCAACATCGATAATCCGCTTCCCTCCTTCAAGATTTGACTCAGAATCATAATCGATCTCTGACTCAGAATCCTTCAGCTTGGCCACGAGGGACTGCTGGGAGCAGCATTGTTTGGTGTTGTGCCAAGGACTTTTATTGTACTCACACCATTTTCCTGTTCCCTTCTTCGTCTTCTCATTTCCCTTCTTATGTTGCATCTTGGAATTAATGTTCTGAGGGCGACCACCTGAACTTCGTCCCTTGATGTGTGGGTTGGGGCTGCCTTTTCCCTACTTCGGCTGTGAGGGGTTTGCAGGTCAAAAATCTCGTCATTTCTGCTTAAATTTATGCTCAATCTTGACAACATATCTATAAGTCGTGCCCAATGAGGCGATGTCTAGAAAATCCATTTCAGTTTGAATGTATCTATGCAAACAACTGCGGTATTTTAGCACCAAATGACACTCATATTTTTTGATACCCAATTTGGTGCATAGGGTATGGAAAATATTGGTGAAATCTGGTACTGTCTGGTCGCTTTCTTGATGTAGGGTGGTCCATCTGGTGTACTGGTCCTCGTAGCTTCCAACAAGGTAGTAATTTTATTTAATGGCATCCCAGAAGGAATCCCATGTAGGGGCCACCACAAATATTGTATATTCCTCCACGATCCTTTGCTCAGAGTAAGTATCCCACCAGTCTTTAACATGGGGAACGACCTTCAGGAGTGAAAAAGTGATCTTTTCCCTATCAGAAAAATTGTGGAACAAAAAATATCCTTCGATCAGATTCAACCATTTATATACAACATCTGCATCTATCAATCCTTGAAATAATGGAATATCAAAATTTACATGTACCTCGAAGGGGGTTGCATGGCTTCTTGATGAAGATGCTTCTCCCGTGGGAAACTGTCGAAGGATCTGTGCGAAGTTGTCCATAATTTCGTTCCTTTGTCATGAGAGGGATTCATCGAGAAACATTTTAATAGGATCTCCTACTCCATCATCTTTTTTTTCGTCTCCCATGGGTTGTTGTCAGGCTCGATGCGATCGATCTTGTAATGGCTCGATTGGTTCGATTCCCAACTTCTTGTACCCAAACCTTGTCAGGGACATGGATTTAGGAGCAAAAAAAAATAATTAACATGATGAATACAATAAACACAGATATATGAATAATAACACAAATATCCAGTGAAAAATATCTTCTATTAAATAATGAAATAGGCTGAAACTATAAAACTGCAGAACTAAAACTTGCTCGAATGGTGGTAGATATCTCTGAGAAGAGATGTGGTTGCTACGTGCATCTGTCTAAGAAGAATAGATTACAATGAGGCTTCAGAGGCCTTTTTGATATTACTCATGAATTCCAAAAACCTATACATCCAAAAACCTAACCCTAGAAGGTGAAACGCCAAATGTCATGTGGGCCCTATGGGTAAGTTGGTGTAATTTGGTACCTCAGCTTCCTAGGGTCGTAACTTTTGCATACTACCTCTGTTTTAGGCGTGTGATAGCCCATTGGAAAGGTATTGAAGAGAAATACATATTTTTCCATAAAAATCTGGCTCTCTCTATAGTTTGACTGTGGCGAGACAAAGAAACAACGTTAAGGACCCCAAAATGGCCCTAGAAGTACAACAAGATGTGCTGACATGAAAACATACAAAATAAGCCAGTTGGATTAGGAGAGAGGCCACCCATATCCACCTAGAGGATGTGTGAGGCTTCATATAGCCCCAAAAGTGTAGAATCCACAATTACAAATAAGTACAAAAGAACGTGCTGAACAAAAACAGACATGAGGAGCTAGTTGGAATAGGTGGGTGGCCACCAATATCCAGCTGGATTAGACCTCGACTCTCTGTTTTAGTAAATAAGTGAAATGTTGAATGGGGAAGTTAGCATATGTGGGAAGTAATGTAAAGTGTTTGCAATGAAATTTTTTTGCATAAGACTTTGTAAAATTAGGCAACAAGGTGAAATGTTCAATGTGGAATAAAACCTAGTAAATAAGTGTTGAATGTGGAGGGTAGCATATGCAAGAGTAAATGTAAATAAGTGAAATGTTCAATGGGGAGGTTACCATATGAGGGAAGAAATGTAAGGTGTTTGGAGATCAGGATCAACAAAAAAATTACAAAGTATACACATGTTAGAATTGTAGGAAGCAAGGAAAACCCACTACACGTCCGCATAGGCATATCCTCAGCACATGAAATAATTAGTCTAATTTGAACCCTTGTGAGGATAATTCATATCACTCATCCTCCTGCAATCCTACACTTTGCAACTCTACACTTCCAAAAGTTCCATAGGACAATTTGTGATCAACAATGTAGTTTGCATGATAACCAAATCATTTATGGCAATTTCATTTTCAAATATTCGACTACTAGATCTCAATACTTAGTTGAATTTATTTTAAGTAACAATGTTTATTATAAAAAAATAAGTATATAAAGTGAACAAAATTCTTTTATGCATATCTTTAACTTAAAATATATTGTTGAGTTCAATTTATTTTTAGTAACAATTTTTATTATAAAAAACAAGTATATAGAGTGAACAAAAAGTTTTTATGTATATATTTAGCTTAAAAATATTCTAGATTAATGGTCATAATTTTAATTTTAATATTTTACTTATCCATTTTTCATGTTGTGAGGAGCGTTTTTCCATGACCATATCTATGCAGTGTGCTCTGGACAAATATATTTTGTACCTCCGCACTCTGCATTAGTAAATAAGTGAAATGTTCAATGGAAAGGTTATCATATGTGGAAAGGAATGTGAAGTTTTTGAAGTGAAAACATTTTGCATAAAACTTTGTAAAAAATAGGAAAAAAGTTAAAGTGTTCAATGTTGAAGAAAACTCGGTAAAAAATAAGTTAAGTGTTCAATGTGGAGGTTAGCATATGTCGGAAACAATGTGAATACGTGAAGTGTTCATCGAGGAGGTTAGCATATGTGAGAAGCAATGTAAAGTGTTTGGAAGTTAGGATGGTCGAGAAACAATGCAAAGTGTATGCATGTTAGAATTGCGAGAAGCGAAGTGGGTAGAGTTCTTGGCACAATAGATCAATAATGAAACTTAAAACAACTAACTGGAAATGTAACATAACCTTGATGTTAGTATTGAATGTCATGCCAACGACATGTAAAAGTTGATAATCAACAAACATTAACTTAAAAAATATTGTTAAACATAGATATCTTCGAAACATATGTATCTTTGGCACATACATATCCTCCGCACATATATATCTTTAGCATAGACATATGGTTTGCATAGATATATATTTCGGACGTCTGCATAGGCATATGCCACACACAACCAACACTTAGTCTAATTTGAACCCTTATGCGGATAATTCATATCATTGATCCTCTCGCAGTTGCGCACTTCACAACTCTATACTTTCAATAGTTCCATCGCATTAATCCTGATCAATGATGTAATTTGAATAGTAACTGACTGATTTATGGCAATTTTATTTTCTAAGTTTCCTCCACTAATTCTCAATACTTAGTTGGATTTTTTTTAAGTAACAATGTTTATTATAAAGTATAAAAAGTCAAAAAAATGTTTTTATGCATATGCTTAACTTTAAAAATATCCCAGTTTCATTGATGTTGGAATTGAATGTCACCCTAGGAACCTATAAAATTTTATAATAAAAAAACATTAACTTAGAAAATATTGTTAAACAAACATATATTTCACAGAGACATGTCATCTGCACATATATGTCTTCTCAATGTCTGCATAGGCATATGCCCTGCACAACCAACACTTAGTCTAATGTGAACCCTTGTGCGGATAATTCATATCACTCATCCCGTGGCACTCCAATAGTTTACAACTCCATACTTCCAATAGTTCCATAACACATATTCTGACCAAGGATGTAATTTGCATGATAATTCACCGATTTATGCCAATTTCATTTTTCTAAGTTTCCAGCACTAATTCTCGATACTTAGTCGAATTTATTTTAAGTAGCAATGTTTATTATAAAAATAAGTGTATAAGGTGAAAAAAATGCTTTTATGCATGTCTAGATTAAAAAAATGTTAGTTTCCTTGATGTTGGAATTGAATGTCGCCCTAACAACCTTTAAAAGTTCATAATCATCAAAGATTAACTTAAAAAATATTGTTAAACATATATATCTTTGGCACACACATATCATCCGCACAGTTATATCTTATGGGCATTCACATAGGCATATGCATCACACAACCAATAGAGTCTAATTTGAACCCTTGTGCAGATGATTCATATCGCTCATTGTCTCACACTACCACACTTTGCAACTATGTACTTCCAATAGTTCCATAGCACGGATTCAGACCAGTAATGCAATTTGCATTATAATTAACTAATTTATGGCAATCTCATTTTCTAATTTTCGAGCATTAATTCTCGATACTTGAATTTCTTTTAAATTCCAATGTTTATTATAAAATATAAGTATATAAAGTGAAAAAAATGTTTTTATGCATATGTTTAATTTAAAAAATATTCTTGAGTTGAATTTATTTCAAGTAACGATGCTTATTAAAAAGAACAAGTAAAAACATCTCGCATAGAACTTAGTAAAAGGAATTATGTGGAGGTAAAGATGGAGATGAAGAAATATAAGATGTGTCAAAGTGGAGCTATGGAGAGAACAATGTAAAGTGTGTGGATGTTATGATGTGCAAGACACAATTTAAAGTGTGCAGAACTTAGGTTTTGCGAAAAGCAAATAGTGTAGACTTCCCTGCATAGCAGATGTTCCTTCTACACAACGTTGAAGTTGATAATAGGTGTTATAGCAAGATTTGTCTCACCATTACTATCTTGCACAGAGGGCCTTTTTCCATTTCCCTATTTAGACTTATCATCCTTTTTTGATAAATCCAGAGCTAAAAATAAACATTTTTCCACATATACGTGCCCTATCAGCTATACATCAAGCGTATACGTAGGCTGCTCCACTACAGCCCTCGTACATCGGGGTTTGTGCCATAAAATACAAAAATGGAATTGGGTTTCCATGTCACGAAAAGAGATCTCTGATTCTTGGCCTTCCATATACTAGAAACGTTTTGACCCAGTCCTTCAGTTGCATTGTGAAGGCTATAAAAGAACAATTTCGAGCTATGGAAAAGAGGAGAAAGCATTCAACTTTGAGAGAAAAGTTACTCTGAAGAAATTACTTCGTATTGAGTCTACATCCCTTTGTCCCTAAAGTCTGAACATAGTGTTCAACCCCCAAGCTCTTTCCCTATTGTTGAGAGAACCTCATTGTCTCTTTCCTTTGAGCTTGCCTTTAGTGGAGGATTAAAGTGGTGGAGGCCCAGTCGGAAGGAACTTGGTTCCTTGGTTTCGAATCGTGCCGACACGGAAGTTTGTAATGTTGACACTTATGTCGATCAATTATTAATAGAAATACTCCTTTCCCTTCCTATTGATATCGTGCAAATATATGATTATTATCCATGGACATGTTTGTAATGTTTATTAATGGATTATGCTATCTGATGTGCTAACCCCTTTACATTATCACTATATACTTGCTTTGCTTGTTTGTTGAGAACTTATTGCAGGTATAAAGCTTTGGGTCGAAGTGCTCAACAGTGGAACATCATCAAACGTTGGATCGAGGTAGGCCTCTTTCTTATCTTGCACATTAATATATATAGCATACAATGTAATTGAGTTGATTTCTGCAGTCATACCTGTCTCTTGTGGTTTACCCTTGGCCATAGAGAGTTTTTCCCTCGTAACAATAGGATATCACAAACTAGTTACCGGTACACCCGATTCTTTAACCAAAGTTTAGAGAAGACCATCTACAGATGACTAAGGAGATGAAGGATATTCCAAAAGTAGAGCAATTCTAAAACTTCGAACTTAAAACAATTAAATCCAGAACCATAAATTGTGACCATCATCAAAATTAAAACAAAACCTGACAATGGAGCAAGTTGGTTAAGTAAACATAGACAAGGAAAGAAAGGTGTGAGAAAGGACCTGACACTATTTTATTGATTTTTTACAATATGATACAAAATTTACTAATCACAACATAGACTTAAAAATATCATTTCACAGAATGAAAGACAATGGCTACATATGCACAAAACATGATATTTCATTGAAAAATGACAAAGACTTTGAACTTAAAAAAATTAATTCCAGAACCATAAATTCTGATCATGTTCAGAATTAAAACAAAACTTGACAATGTAGCCAATTGGTTAAGTAAACATAGACAAGGAAAGAAAGGCCTGAGAAAGGACCAGACACTATTGTATTGAGCTTTTACAATATGATACTAAATTTACTAATGATAACATAACCATCAAAATATCATTTCATGGAATGAAAGTCAATCGTTAGATATGCACATAACAACATATTTCATTGAAAAATGATAAAGAGTGAACACGGAATTCAAAATTCTATTTGAATGTCAGTAGCTATGTATGCCAAAATAGTACCTTGGCAAGGTAAAAAATATACAATTGTCTTCTCAATAATCTCTATGAATGCCAAAATAGTTCTTCGACAAAATAAAAAAATATACAATTGTATTTTAAAAAAGGTTTGTAAAAAGTGAAAGAGTTTTTCTAAACAGATTGGGATTGGGGCTCCCCTGGAACATAAAAAAATAGAAAGACCCGAAACAAAAAAAAGAAAGATAGTTAGAAATGGGTGTTAGGTTTTGACAAAACATAGAAGAGGATTTTTCAGGGCATTACCAAGTGAGGAAAGAAAAGAAGAGAAAAATAAGATACAATGCTTTCTTGAGTACTTACCAAGAAGGAAGTTTTATGTTGTTTTGGTTTGTCTGTTGTACATGTGTCTCTGGGTATATAAGAGTTGTTTATTCAGAGTGTTGTTGAACTATCTCCGGTGGTTATTTTGGGTTGACAATCTGTTCCAAGCCATTCTTGATCCAATGATCAATATACTCTTTTATTGGCTTGATGGTTATTTCTTGCTTAACTCGAAGAGAGAAAATATCCTTCTGCACTTCTTTGCATTCAAACTAGACTTGGTCGATGACTGAGAAGTGGTCTTCGTTGTCATTAACAAATTGAACAAGCCACTATTTTAGTTCTCCATCAACAAATTCCATGAGACTTTCGAAGTCATTAGCCAATGAGGTTTTCATTATGGATAACTCACTATCAAACTATTCTTTGGTGACTATGGTTGAATTCCTGAAAAGTTCTAGGCTGTGCAGTTCCTTAACAGTAGAAAATGCTTTTAAGGTAGCATCTCCACTTCTTCCATTGATCTTTTCACAAGCAACCATTACATCTTTCATCACATTTATGTTGTACTATGATTGTTGTTAGAACAAAACCCATAGGCATTAATCTCTGCCACAATTTTTGGAGTTAGGATCACAAGAGGGGGTTAACCCATGTCACAAAACTCACGGGAAGCCCTAAATCCAATGTCTAACAATCTCTCACCCAATGCATGTCAGGCGAGTTTTAAACTCGAGACCTTTTGCTCTGATACCATTTGTTGGAATACAATTTCTATTAGACCAAAAAACACATGTGTTAGTCTCCTCCACAATCGTTGGAATTATGATCCATGAGAGGGGGTTAACCCACGTCGTAAAACTCGAGGGAAGCACTGAACCCAATGTCCAACAATTTATTCATGCTTCCCAACCTTCCTTTATTTGTGTTATTCTTTTGACTGAGGGAATTCATGTATGGTTTATTTGATATTCAATCATACTAATGATTCATGCAATGAAAGTATTTACCTGGTTTTTATAATAATCTTGATCATGCTCCAAATATGTTCCCAAATATTCAGTAAAATTTGTAATCCTTTTTGAAATATTACATAGACTGGTATTGACCTCCCATGCCTATCTAATTATGTCCATTCTTATGTTAATGTTTTCAACAACATTGCCTCTGACTCCATTAAGCAATTGAAGGCATTTTCTAATTGGATTTGAGGTTCTGGGAGTACTTGGGAGAGTCTTCGTTGCGAGTAGAATGGATAATGGATTCGAAAAGAGTGGCTTGGGAGTCAGTGCCTCCTCAAGCTCATTTATTCTCTTCTTCAATCTAATGGTCTACAAATCTTGGTAAAAAATTGAATTAAAAAGCGCATCTCCTATGGAATGATGTAGTTTCATGAGGGAAGATGGTCCAACTCCTGATATATCCCTGACATCGCTTGATCTATGAACCACCTTTATGTTTTTGAGACTGAACTTATCTATGTGCAATTTTCTTTTGTGCTTATTGTATTAAGTATTGCGCAACGTCAAGGAGTGTTTCTCAAACAACATCAATTCTTCTCTTGTGAGTTCCTGTGTAATTTGTTGGCTTTATGCAATTCTCTGGGCTACCCATTCGGGTATATCTGTACTTTCGATCTACATATAATCAACATCTTCTGGACTTCTCGGGCTTCCTGGATCTTGCGAATTGTCTATTTTTTGGTTTCATTTCCTTTTTTGTTGTGAGACTACATGTGCACATTCAATATTGACAAGGTGTGGTTTCTTTTTTCCTTCACCTCTAACACACATGTTATTACTCTCTTCTCTGTTTAGATTATACTGTTGTGTTCTTTGTCTAGAGGAGGAGCTCTTACATTCCTAGGGATTGGAGGAATATTGGACAGTGGTAGTGTTTCCCCCCTTTGTCTTTCTTTTCTTTGATTTTTAATATTTGAGCTTATTTCCATTAGCAAGTCCTCACTCCATCCATTGATGTCCTTTTTTCACGTACGGATTGTCACTCATTTCCTTGTCAAATATTTTGAATGGATTACTATATCTTATGGATTTTAAGTATCGCAAAAACAGACCCTCAGGGTCAAAACCACTTATAGGTTGTGCTTCTTTTAGATTAAATGGAATAAGTGCTTATGAGACTTCTTTCAGATGGACGATATTCCCGATGGTTGTGTTACCAACTCGAAAAATGCAATGTAATGAATTGTCTTTTTATTTTCTTGTCAAATATAATGCACGAGGTTTTATACTACCGACAAACTTCGACAACCAAATATCTATCACAGACAAACATAGGGAGTATAAGGGTATTTTTTTGGCATTTTTCGTTAAGAAATTCCTCATCTTCCTGAGTTATTCTATTGGGCTCTGCCCCAACCAACATGTGTTTGAACTTCCTAAAAATATTATCTTGAACAATGTAAAAATTGAATTGTTCTTTATGTTTGGATAGAACAGGGTGCCATAATTGGAATGGTTCATTCTGTATATTTACATTCGTTTTAATGGGAAAACTATCAAATACATTGCAATAGAGAATTGTAAACACTAGATATGCGGCCATACAACAAATTTGAACGTTTAATTAATTGTTCTACTGAAAGCAAAGTTCATCTGATATCACCTATTCCCAGTCACACATGGCATCCCTCTAGAAAGTAGAGTGCAATGCATACAATGCTGACATGGGTGTGTGTGAATTCGATTGGCATCCAACTACACCCGTGAACAACCATGCAAAGTCCTGGTATGGATCTTGTAGAAACTTTATGTCAATTGTTGAAAGGTCGGTTGACATATTTGTAGAAGGTAGCATAAATTCTGTTAATATATTGGAACCGTCTTCCTGAGATGCTAGGAATGTGTTTACTTTCGCAACCTTAAGAGATTTATTTGTAGTAGGAAGACAAAGCATTTTTTTCAACACCTTGGGAGTAAGCACCACTGGATTCTTTCCTTTTTTGTGACCTTAATCATTCTTGTCCTATAATTGAACCTTTTAGCATACCAAGATATGAGTTCCTTGTAGTCTAAAACCTGAGGTACACAACGAGCATTGACAAGCCCTGTGGTCCAGAGTTTGTGTCTTTTATTTTCTTTTGCACTCTTTTCCAAGAACCACTTGTAGAAGGTAGAACAGTGGAAATTCTTGTTCTATTTATCTAGTGAATTGATAGTATCACCGCAAAAGGGATATCTTATTCTTATATTTTCCATATTATTGTGTTTTAAATAGACCTAGCATAAGGGAATGTTATGAATAATAGATAACCAAGGTCCATTTTATTTAAAGCCAATTGCATGATGTGTATTTACTGGGATGTCCTTTGCATGATGTGTATTTACTGGGATGTCCTTTGCATGATGTGTATTTACTGGGATGTCCTTTGCATGATGTGTATTTACTAGGAGTTTCTCCTGTCTTCTTTTCAGTTCCGATGTGTTGTCAGCATATTTGGAAAAAGGGGCCAGTACCTGATCACAGAAAAGATGTTCATTTTTTAAATTTGTCTCCAATTGTTCCAACAAATCATTGGCCTTCTTTCCGAAGGAAACTAAATTTTGCGATGTTTCCTCAGCTTCATTAACTACCTACATTATTTTGTTGATTTTATTCTCTACAAGGGCTCTAGAGCATGCAAGGAGGGTAGAGGATACTTTCATCTTTGCTACAGTGGTAGTAGGCACGATTTTTTCCAAAGGACTAGCAAATTATGGAGTTGCAAGGAAAGCCTGCTCAAATTCGTTGAGGCGTTGTTTCATATTGGCGTTTTCTGTCTCAATTCCTCCAATGGAATCACGAAGAATGTCACCGGTTCCCTGGTGAAATTGGTAGATTTGGGATGGTGACATTTCACTAAAGTTAATCTCTGCACGAGATTTTCCTTTCCTGTTTGTTACATCTCTCTTTTCAATGACCAGACTTTTAGATTGGCTGCCAAAAATAGCGCTCTGGATTACGAAGGATTCATCTATGTTAAAAAAGTTGGTGTCCGATATTTCCACCATGGACGACCCAATTTTCTGCATGTGCTCAGCTTCAATTTCAAGTTGCAATTTTCCACTTTCAATTTGGGGTTCCTCCGCCTACCCTGCATTGTTTTTTCTCTTCTTTGTCAGTGGAATTTTGTGAGAACTATCGATATTTATGAGAGGAGGGTTCTTACCTCCTCCTCCATTCGAAGATTTCTAGGTTTCTTTCTTACTGGGGTGGACCTTTGAAGCAATGCTTCGTGATGTCGTGCTCTTGGGAGTGCTAGCGGGGGACTTGGTACTCTTCTCACCGAATACTTTTCCATGTTGTCTGTACAATTTAGTGGCGCTTTGCAATCTCTCTACGTCGCAATCGGAAGAAGAAGGATTGTTGTCGACATTGTTCTTGTCTTGGGTCAGGTGTGTATGGATAAAAGAGGTGTTAAAGCCAACACCCAGTAAATGTTCTCGAAGAATTCCATTAGGGTCGAACCCTTTTAACCTTTCAACGTATGTTAGGTTCAATTTCTTGAAATGGGCGGAAAAATCATCAATCTTGTTGATGTTTCTACACACAAAGTCTCCGACTTTCCAGGGCAGAGGAATGAACTGTTTTTTTTTCTTACCATGGAAAAAATGCAACCAATGGTTGTATTGCCTTGCTATTTCTGCAACAAATATCTTTTCTGTGATGTGGCATGGAAGGAAGACAGGATTTTCCTTAGAGCCAAAGACCATGAGGACATTGTGATTTTCCTCTTGCTCAAGTGTGCCCTTCTTGTTCAAAAACTTGGTTGCCTAGCCAGACATCCGCGGAGCATCCTTGCCTAACAATAAATCTTTGAAAACTGAGACAAGGCCATTAAAAACTTCATAAAAACAATGGGAGGCCTTGTGTCTCCACAGGGCCTCATGCTAGAATGTTACTGGGTCGAACCCACAGTTTATTTTATTGGAAAGATAAAGTTTTGGAAATGGATAGCAATACACAATTGTGAAAATCATTTAGGATGACATATAAAATTTATTCGATTCTTTGAATCGTGACAACTGGGAGCAGAGCTTAATCGAAATTAGCTTCCCCCAATCGAAAATGTATTTTTCCTTGACTGTGAAATACAAAATATAAATAATTATATGGGAAATGATTGTTGTGGATGCCTGTCCCGTTATTCTTGTAACCAGCCAAGCAATTTACCGGAATGGATTTCTAAAGGAACTTACTTGCAGCCTTGTGATATCTTCAGAACTGTTGTTGGGTCTTCGAGGAAGTCCGCTAAGATGTCCAACCCGTTATGATGTTTTTCTAGAAAATGTTTGCAGTCTTGTCCTCTGAACGTCAATGTTGGGTTCGACAATTTTAACCTCTCGCGGAAGAGCCGAGGTGACAAAGAAACATGAGAATGGTCGCGCAGTGGAATAATTCTTTGGCCTAGAATATATTTTTCAGTGCACCAAGAGACCACCTCCTTAGAGTCAAAAACCTCAAGAACGCTACCTGCACGAGCGATTCCAGAGGTCCAAATCACTTCGTTTTGGGCGGAACGGGATGAATAGTAAAAGTATGCCCTGGACCACTGAAAGCTCTGGTCCTCTTGTGCAAACATATTCACTGTATCTCCACAAAATTGTTGTCGACCTGGTGCCATAAGTATACAAGAACGTTTATTTGTTCTAGCCGATGAATGAAATGAAAAGTTGGAAGGGATAATATAACCCTGCGCAAATTTTGGTCGAAAGCGTGTGAATGGGAGATGTCCTCAAGAATTTTGTTGATTAATGACAATTTGGATGGTTGTTGCATGATGTGTTGTTAACATTAAACAATACTAATTGCATACATAGAAATTCCAACACGTTGGATATTGCAATGAGCGATTAAGCATTGTAGATTTCTTGAGTGGCCCAACATGAGGATGCGTGTTGGAGATGAATAATCGGAAGGGACAAAATAACTCTCTGCACATCTTGGTTTAATGTGTAATAATGGGATATCTCCTCAAGGTTTTCGACCATTAATGACAATGTTGAGTGTTCCTGCATGGTCAACTATTAGCATGAAAGGTTTCTAATCGCATAGTAAGAAAGTACAGAGGTCGCGGGCAAGGGAAAAAATACAGCTACAAAATAGGGTTGCAATGTACAAGCGTTGAGGGTGAGGGCGCGAGGGTCAAATTGTATGTCTCGTAAATTTTTGAGTGCAATACTCATAATAGCAAAGAGGATATGGTAGGAAAGTCGAAAGCACAGGAACTTAGTGGGGATGGAAGGTAGCGAGATATACTTTGAAACATTTGTGAGCAGTGGTAGAGTGACCGTGCTGGAATTGTAGATTTCATGAACCCAACAATATGAGAATCCAAAACAGGTTGAGAAGGTGTCTGCAAGGGAGGCGAGACCCAGACCTTGTAATTGTATCGCTCCGAACATTTGAATGCATAATCTGTAACACGGAAGAGCGAACAATGTCAAAATCCAGTAGTCAATTTGTTTATTGCGGAGAGTGCAATCCCAACTGTTTCGTACCTCTGTGTCCAGTTTTCAGTACTAAGAGCTAATTTAGTATTCAAAATAATTTTTTAGATACTGTTAGATAGTTCATAGGGACTAGCATCCGTAAACAATGGCAATCTCCACCTCGCTAGTCCTGCATTCCATGTGTCAATTTGTATATCGCAGAACTGCGAGCGCTATTTGGAGGACACAAAAAAATGGAAGTGCAATGTTGAGTCAGCCACTCTGCAGGTTTGATTTTCAATTTGTGTATCGCGAAACTGTCGGTGCTATTTGTAGGCCACGGAACAATGGAGGTCCAAGTTTGAGCCCGCCCACCGGAGAACCTGCGATCCAAAATGTCGCTAGATATCGAATGCGGAATTTGTACATGCTCTATAAATTATCATGGGAATTAGTACATGCTCTATAAGATATCATGTGCATACTTTATAGTCCCATAATACACGGGAAGAAAAAAAAGGGAAAAAGAATGGATTAGTTAGCAGTGGAATTGTAGATCACAAAAATTTAGAGTGGAATATGTATATAACAGAGAAACATATCGAAAGCATCGAAAGCAACAACGGTCGGTCGGATTCGTTGTTTGATTATATAGATGGAGATAAACATATGTCAAACCACCAACGCTGGAGTTTCATATTTCATGAACCGGGAAAGAGGAGGATCCAAAACAGGCTGAGAAAGTGTCTGCAAAGGAGGCGAGCCCCAGACCTTCTAATTGTATCGCTCCGAACATTGGAATGCATAATCTGTAACATGGAAGAGAGGACGATGTCAGAATCTGGTAGTCAATTTGTATATTGCGGAGAGTGCAATCCCAACTGATTCGTACCTCTGTGTCCAGTTGTCACTACTAAGAGCTATTTTAGTATTCAAAATATTTTTTTAGATACTGTTATACAAGGAAAAAATAAAAACTGAAATAATTTTTTAGATACTGTTAGATACTTCATAGGGATTAGCATCCGTAAACAATGGCAATCTCCACCTTGCCAGTCCTGCACTCTGTGTGTCAATTTCGATATCGTGGAACTGGGAGCACTATTTGGAGGATAGAATAATAGAAGTGCAATGTTGGGTTAGCCAGTCTGCAGGTGCTCCTTGTCAATTTGTATATCGTGGAACTCAGGGTGTTATTTGTAGGGCACAGAACAATGGAGGCCCAATTTTGAGCCCGCCCGCCCGACCAAGAACTCACGATCCAAAATGTCGCTAGGTATGGAATGCATAATTTGTACATGTTCTATAAAATATCATGTCCATATTTTATAGTCCCATAATACACAGGAAGAAAATAAGGGAAAAAGGACGGAGAAGTTCGCAGTGGAGTTCTAGATAATACATGAGAAGAAGAGAAGGGAAAAAGAACCAAGTATCTCATAGAAGAACATCTAGTGTTTTCTTATTAATGAAAATGCTTGCGAATCCCTGCTGAGTTCTCACCAGTTAACGCATAAGGTGCAGATCACAGAAGTATCTTTCATACCACTGTGTCCACTTGCCACTAGTAAGATCATTGCTGACGTATATCAGGAAGGACATGAAGTTGCTGGGGATGGAAAGAAGCAATAGATACTTTGAACGAACATAATGTATACAAGGAAACCATGGTGGAATTGTAGATCACAGATGTTTTGAGTGCAAGATGTATATAGCGGAACGATAAGTAGCTCGTTTCGCAAGCACCATCCCCACAGCGACAGGCATAAAATTGGCTAAGTATGAAAAGGAACAATGGTCGGTCGGATCCGTCGTGCGAGGATATAGATGGAGATGTTAAGGCATGAATTGTAGATCACAGAAGTATCTTTCGTACCACTGTGTCCACTTGTCACTGGTGAGACCATTGTTGATGTATGTCAGGAAGGACGCAAAGTTGCTAGGGATGAAAATCAACAACAAATACTTTGAACGAAGTTAATGTATATGAGGAACCCGCGGTAGAACTGTAGATCACATATGTTTTCAGTGCAAGATGTATATAGCGGAACAATAAGCAGCTGGGCTCGCAAGCGCCGGCCCCACAGCAACGGGCATAAAATTGGCTAAGTATGGAATGGAACAGTGGTCGGTCGAATCCGTCTTGCGAGGATATAGATGGAGATGAAGACATGTCATCCTGCTGTACATAGAAAGACAACTAAGTATAAAACCAGAAAGCCATAATGGATGGGAAAAACAAAATGGGAAAAGAGATAAGTATCTGAGAGTCGGGAAAACCTTTGTTTTTCCATTTATTAATGAAAATGTTTTCGAACCTCTGTTGGCTTCTCAATAGTAAAATTATTTAGTGCACATCACTGCTTTTCTTTGCCTGCAACATGTATATAATGAAATAGGGGACATAGGTGTTGGATACCGCGAACCCGGGGCTTGGTGTCCAGATATCTGGCTAAGTATTGGCCAAGACGAAGTTTTGATATCTATTTCAATAGTATTCATACTAGTATCTATCAATGGAGAAAGTTTTCGTATTTATCTGAATAGTATTCATACTAATATATATTAATGGATTGTTTCTGTTTCAAATGCAAATGATCTCCCAATTTGCAAGATTCTCTTCGACTCACAAATTTCGTTGAAACCAGGAAAATTTTGACTACAAGATGTACATAGGGCAACAAGAAACATGAATTTGCATTGTGGTCTCAAAGACATAAATTCCTTATCATCTATTCATCTTGTATTCATTGCAATGACATCAACAAACGACGGCTCTCCATAAACATCAATATCTAAATTAAATTAAAGGCAATCAAAATTTGTTGTGACTTTAAGTAATTAAAGCATAAATTGCAAACTACAGAAGTTTCTAGGCTGCAAGATGTATATGACGGAACAGTGGACATATTTGTTTAATACCGCAAACCCAAACATAACTACCTAAGCTTTGTCGAAGAGGAAGTTTTTTGTATTTTTTCCAATAGTACTAATATTAGTATATATGCACGGATATTATCAAATAGAACAAGCTGCAATATATCCAACATACTTCACAGGAACATTGCGTCAATAGTTCAGCTTCCTTGTTGTAACTCATGAATTCATTCTATTTACGGAACCCGAAGAATGGGAGCAGAACGGGTCCTCCAATTTCTTTCTTTAAATACAGAGCCGACACCACATAAGTATGGCCTATGAAAACGTGTTTTTAAATGTAAAATGTAAAGAAAGAACATACCAGGTTTTAGTTAGATTGAAGTAGTGAGCAGCAGAAACAAAAGCTTGTCCTTCATGTTTAATGACACAGGGGAAGAAGGTACAAAATACAATTAAAACAAATACCAGAAATTGGAAAATACTATTAAGAAATAAACCGAAATTATTCTATATTCAAATAAGATGTGTTACAAAATACAACCGAGGCTATTTGCGACAACGATTGCAATTTCGCCTGCCGTCGACCAATTAAAGATATGTACATTGATGAAGCTTCTTCACACTTTTCTTGACGTTCAAACTCTTTATTCGTAAAAAACGAGTTTAATATCAATTTTGGGTTTTGTTCTTAATCGATGCTATGAAGTACATCTATCCCAGTTTTTTGAATACCTTGTTTCTTCCAGATATGGCCTTCTTGTAATGGCTTCTTATTCAACATTCCATTCTTTGTCAAGTATTAATTTCCTTTTGTTGTCGAAAAGTTGGGGTTTAAGGTGTTTTCTTTGCAATGTTTCTGAGCATTCACATCTGAGACAACTTAGAAATGCGATTCAGGCCGATTTCAAAGTGAACGGAGTCGTTTTATGTCACAACAGTTAAGGCAGGGGAAAAAAATTCAAGTATATAGTGACTGGTATTCTCCCTGTATTCGATCGTCTGTTTGGTTGAGAAGCTTGCCTGAGGATTTGTATGTGGAACTTCTTTACTTTATTATAGTAAATTGGAAGAAACATCCAACCTAGATGAAAAATGCAAATCTGTTGAGGTACATAACTTCTTCGGGTAGCTGAGGTGTGGCAAGTGCATCAAATGCTGCATAATGCACCAGCACAAGTTTGGCAAGTGTATCAAATGTTGCAGATGGCATCAGAATATATCTTTCCTCATAGCGGGGGAGGTATGGCGGCCAACAAAAAGGTCTGGAATGTTCGGAGGTGACACCTAATATGTGGACTCTGCAACTACATCCAGAGGAAACCGAACAAACTTTGACAAAGAACATGTCTTTCTGTCAAGTCGGCTACCAGAGCCACATGCAGGTCATCAAACTATGAAATAGAAACTCTTGTAGTGATAATATGTTGTTTTATCCACCATACAGATTATGTTACTAGCCTCCGAGGAAGACAAATACTTGTGCGATCTCTACAATTTGATACAGTGGCCAAATCTCTGTTGTTGGAAGAAGCTATATACTTAAACGAAGAGCTATCTTGCAGGTAACCTAAAAATCCATTACAATTCCTAGCAATAAAATAAAGAAGTTCAACAAACAAATTTCCAGGCAGCCTTTTCAACCAACCAAAGCATCGAACACAGGGAGAACACCAAACATACTTGTTCTTTTTTTTTCGTCCTCTCTGAGTTTCTCTTGTATAACAGAGTGTTTTTTTACTCAAAGCTCACGTCACATAAAACCAATCTCTCTTCTTTCATCTGCCCCTCAATCGCATCTCTAAGTTGTCTTACATGTCCATGACCAGGAACATTAGAATGAAGGCACCCTAAAGCGCAACTCTTTGATGATAGAGAGAAATGGCAATAAGTATTTAAAAGCAAGGTTGGATGGTCTTCCGTATATTTTGTGTTGATTCGTTTTAATGACAGATGTTCTTGGTATTTTCAGTTATTAATGCAAATCTTTTTTAATATGTACGTTGAATAGTGACTAGCAACACGTATTAAAATTCCCATATCCGAGCAGATTCTCAAATTTGACATCTAAGATATGCACAATATTAAAGAGGGACATGAAGTGAAGGCCTCTTTAGGTCACACGTTCATGAACTATGTTGAAGCTTTTAAGAAAACTAAAATTGCACATGCAAAAAAA
>ML788994.1:351495-370493 GCA_009831015.1 Picea engelmannii
TGTAAGGATAGAGTGTGACAGTCAGAGTGCAATTTTCTTGGCAAAGAACCCTGCTTATCATTCAAAGACAAAGCACATTGATGTTCAATATCACTTTGTAAGAGACATGATTGAAGAAAATAAAGTATCATTGGTGAAGGTGGACACTTTGAAGAATGTTGCAGATTCATTAACAAAATCTGTGAGCACTGAGAAGTTCTCTTGGTGTAGAGGATCCATGGGCATAACTGCCCTGGATTGTTGACTATGTAACCCTGTAACTCCCTATGTGCAAAGAAAACAACAAGTGGGAGAATGTTGGGTATGTGTTATAGTCTTTGCACGAGTAGTAGTGTCTGAGCATCTGCGCTGGGGGGTTAGAGGGGGGGTGCATGGGCAGCGCCCCCGCAATTTTTTTTTCAGGACGACATATTTCCGGGACCACATGATATTAGGTGGTTTTTCGGCACATGGTTTTTTGCCGATGGTTTTCTATTTCCAGTTAAGGAATTAGGGTTTTGGACTAATCTAGGTCATTGGGTTAAGGTTTTGGATGCCGCTGGATCCTATATGTATATTGTATTGTAAACAATGTAACACAATGTATGAATATAATATATGCTGGTTTTCCCGGTTTGGGTTTCCAGGTGAAAAATCTCTGTGTAATGTTTGTATTTGCCATTGTATCTTTTCTATTCTTTTCTGAATATTAGTTTGTAGTAGATATTGTACAAGGTTAGAATTTACAACCCCCACATGGGGGGCTCCACCACACTACTACTCATGCAAAGAATATAACACATACCCAAAAATATAAGCTTTGGGAGTCCATCTCCATGGACTAAATGTTTGGTCTACTTCAACCAAGCATGGGAATGACTGTCTTTTTGGTCGTTGATTGATTCTCCAAGATGGCAGTTTTGACACCCTGCAAGAAGAGCATCACAGCCGAGGCTACCGCCAACCTCTTCTTTACACCTATTTGGGTTCATTTTTTTCTTCCACCCAATATTTTCTCCGATCAAGATAGTAGGTTCTCGAGAAATTTTTGGTCCAGCCTATGGTCTATGATGGACACCAAGATAACCAAGTCGATTTCCTTCCACCCATAGAATGATGGACAAATATAGGTAGTCAACAGGATGATTTTCCATATCCTGAGGATGTACAATTCCAAAAATCCATGCACATGGGATGAAAGCCTTACTTTTTTTCAACATAGCTACAATAGATCCCTCCACAACTCTATTGGCCATAACACTTTTTAGGTGTGCTTGGGGTTCTAACCATTGGCCCCCATTGACGTAGATCTGCCCATTATAGTTGCACATGAAGATTACTCCCATTCTTAGACCGAGGATGATAGGGAATAATTATTTTTTTTATCACATCCATCACACCCAACAACAAGTTCATCATATTGTGCAGAAATCCAATGCCAAGTACAAGCAACACCATGGTCAACATTGAGTACCACACAAGTTTTAGGTGGGAGATAAGGTGTGGTTGGATTTGCAGAAAGAGCGCCTCATAGGACCCAATAAGAAGCTACACACACTCTGATACATACCTTACACCATTACCAAAGCAGTGGGTGAGAATGATTTTGAATAAAGCATTCCTTCTTTCCTTGGCTTGTACCCGATATTTAATGTGGAACTACTTCGACCATATTTTCCACCTCTTCTGGATACTTCGGACGCAGATGAGCAATTGGCCCCTACATAACTCAATCCTGACTACATCAAAAAGGTGAAATTTTATTGTATCATGGACAACAATACAAAGGACACCCTCCAATAGACCATCCAACTCTATCGGGTCATCAAAGCAAGGCAATTTCTTCATCAAGGAAAGTGGCTCACCAGGAGTCAGATTCAACAGAAGCTTGCCCATCTGATGAAGGAACTTGACCCAATTGAGACCATTGATTCCTAATGGGGGAGGAATGATCCAGGTGGACAATGGTGGCCACCCACCTATTCCACTGGATTAAAGCACAATTTTCCATTGTGGCAGTTTTTCTACACTTTTTTGGGTCTTGAACTTCTGGGGCCATTTTGAGGCCTTAAACAATGTTTTTTGGGCATGATTGTTCCCAAATTATAGATGGATCCATGGTTTTGGATGAATGAAATGTGTACTCCTTATCTAGAAATTTCTGACGAGGTATTGAGAAACCCAAATTGAGATGGTATGAAAAAATTACACCCTCGGAAAGTTGACGTATCAACTACCCCCAATCGGGGCCCACAAACTTTTTGGAGTTTCATCTCCCGAGGTTAGGGTTTTGGATTTTTAGGGTTTTATCAATTATGATTTATGTTAAAAATTCCTCTGAAGCCTCATTATAATTAGCTTCTTGTGAATGAGCATAGCTGACACATCTCTTCTCAGAGATAAGCTACCACCATTCTAGATAGCTTGTGTGCTTTTKCATTTTATAGTCTTGTTGAGCACTCAACACACCCTAAAAATGCCTTTGTCAATTTTTCACTTTTTTGGGTACCACTTGATCTTCTGCACTGTCTGATTCGATTTAATTTTTTGAAAAATGTTTTGTCTTTGCTTATTTTTCATGACTCTCATCATCGATTCAGTTTTTCTTTAACTTATGAAACCTCATGACTAGAAATACCTTAAACACCTGAATAAAGAATCGACAACCAAACACTCCACCGAAAGCGCTTAGGGTTGGCATCAGAAGGAATTCAACGAAGGAAAAATAACCATTCGGAAAACCTCAGTCGTCGAGCGCTAATCTCCATCGGCATTGACAAAAGGAAGTTTTGGTTTGCGCATAAAGATATTGTCGATAGCCAATTCCCCTTTGGCATCAGTAAAAGATGTGTGGTGACAGGATTTAATGAAGAATGGAAATACATCGTTGATAGCTGAGGCCCAACGCACTTTATTGGAATCATGGAAAATCGAGAAGAATCACAACAAACATTCTAACCGCGATGAAATTCATTCCCGATCACCGATTCCCGATTCATTTTCGACATCGAGACTTTTTCAAGGGAGCCAATCTGAAATCATTTTGATAAGTTTATCACCGATAGTCGATCCTGGGAACTTTTCGGCATCGGCAAGCTAAGGTTTTCTTTAGAACAAACAACGTAAGGAAATCCTGACTCCGATTAATACAAGCGAATTAAGTCACCGGTTTTCAACGCCACATGTCTTTACCAGGTAAGAGGGTCATATGGTCTAGTGGCATCCCGAGTTATCCTTGGTTCCCTAGGTCTGAGTCAGACCTCCAAGGAAGAGTTGTTGTGTCATCAAAGTACGGTAAGATCGATCGACATTGAAAATTTTTGCAGGAGGTTGTTAACGAAAGCGTTCATATCACACCCCCAATCCCCAATCCACCCACTCAGAGAGCAACACGATGGGATGTTTTAGTATTATTTACGATCAGATTTTGAGCATTTAAGAGCTAATTAATACCCGATCCCGCATTACTTTCTACCGCATTCACCAATCAAAACAATTGTTTAAAATCACCGATAGACCACATCACCACCCGTGCCTCCGCCATCAACCCACAATGGATTTAATTTCTAGAGATTCAACAACATATTTGTTAAAAAATCACTCATAATCAATGGTTGATGCGACATGGTAAGATCTTTCCTGTTTAAAATCTCTTGAGCCATTGTAAACGAAATCATTCTAAGCATAAGAGAATTCTGTAGCATCTGAAGGAGAAAGACGAGCAACTCGAAGGTTGTATCGATCCCATGATTGTCAAAATAACCAAGTTTTAACAAGCTTCAGAGGTATGTATCCGAGTCTGTAAATTAGATGGCTGTAATTTTTGTATGTGATTTTCTCAGTTTTTATATAGTCCCTCAATTTTTGTTTAAGTTGCAGGAACGATGTTGCCGAGAAATCCAATCACCAGACGCTCACCAAGAGAACCAAAGCTCAAAGAACTAGAGATGGGCGAAGGTTCTTCTCCGAGGATCACGGAGCAATTGGAGTACGCCCCTAGGCCAAAGCCTGTCATCAAGACAACAAAAAAGAAGGTTTACTTCCAACCCCCGAATGTTTACATCCAACCCTCGACCTTTGATGCTACGGAGGCAAGAACAGGGTCCAATATGGCGCTCCCACATTGGGGGGATTTCTTTAACAGGATTAGCCGAGAAGAGTACCCAGAATGTGTCCCACACAATGATCTAGATGTAAGGGTGCTCGACGACCAGGTGTTCCCAAACATCCAACGGTCCTATCTACATATGGTGGCAAGAAAAACCCCCATTTTTCCCTGCACAGAAGTCCTGAAGTGGCTCATTGACCACACAGATACGCATAAGTGTTTAATCAATGATGAAAATGGCGGGTGTGTTGGAGTTTTCCTCCCGGTAGAAGTTCAGAAGTATTACAAACTCAGAGACCCAGAGGAGCGGCTAAACACAAATTTCGTTGTGATTTCTATGAACACCATGACACCAACCGAGTGATGGCCTCATGGTACAGGGAGGAAAATAAGTTTACCAACCGGAGCACTGGCTGTTATGGGACAACCAACTTAAGGGAGCCATACGTCTATTTGATGGCTCTCATCTACTGATTGTATGGAGAGAAATATTTCTCTAGGTTTTTAGAGGCATGGATTCCTTTGGCATACACAGTTGTGATTGTCGGGTGCGTCTTCAACTAGGGAGAAATAATCTCCAAGCAACTAAGAATCTATGTGTAGCAGGCCCAGGCATCAAAGGAAGGGGAAGCACCAACGTTTTACATGGATTCATACTTGCTCAATGTCGTGTGTGCCAAAAATGTCTTTGCCGACATGAATCTGAGCTGGCATGTTGTAGAGCTCCCGGTCCACGTCTACTTCAACGTGTTATGGGAAAACATGTATAAGAAATCCTACTCCCTCATTTGTGATGAATTCATTGCCTACATTTATTTTATTATTTTTAAGAAGGAATGACCAAGGCTATCAATGGCATCCAAAAAAATGATATCCATAGTAGGCCATTGGTATTTGGACAAGCGCTCCACCTACATCAGGGTGTTCAGGGCCACCGGAGCACCACATATCCTACCAGCTCATGTCTCAGACTGGCTTGTAGTAGGAGAAATATGTTATCAAACCATCTTGCAGGGCTACAATGCCACCCTGGTCAAGGACAAGAAACATGATTTCATACCTTATGGCTTCCATGTAGGGTTCTACTTGGTAAAGGACACCACTCAAGCCAAATAAGAAGGGTTGAGACAACTCGAATTCAGATTCCCGACGGGTAGATTACGCAAGAACGATCCAAAGGGCCTGGTCCTGTAACATGCTTCACATGTGTTGTCATGTTGGTCGTATGCTCACGACAAGTTCGAAGACGAAGTCTTTACAGAGAACGCCCAGAACTGGAACGAGGTGGTGCAAAGGATGGCCGACCCAAAAATGACAAGGTTCAAGGCCATGAGCATGGATGAACAAGCGACAAATATAGAGCAGTCGGCTCAAGAATCCCTTAGAGCCAGGGAAGAAATCATATCGGCAAAGGCCACAAAGGTGCAGAATAGGGGACTAACTATGACACCAGAGGCACAAAAAATGGGATTGATCCTAATGGAACAGGTGCAATGAGTAATTGATCAGCTTTGGAATGACCCAAACCTTGTGGAAATGACAAGGGTCCCTACCGACAACCTAGTTGAGAGCCGGGTAGGTCCAAGTGGCCCAAAGCTAATACAAATTGAATAAATTGTTGGGTTAGATAACCCTGAAGTTATAATGCCATAGGTTGGACCACCCGTGGACATTGCACCTCAGCTAGAGATAGCAAGAACAACAAGGAGAGAAAGTGAACCAAACCCCTCCATGACTTAATAACAATCTATGATGAGGAAGAGAGTTCAGAGTTGTCCTTGGTGACTTCAGTGCAGATCACAGAGGAAAAGAAACCCAAGAAGGCATCTTCCCCAACTCCCAATGCTCAAATTCAAGGCCTTCCATAGAATTACCAAGAGGTCGAAAGTGTCTTAGACACTAAGCTACCCGATGTACTAGAGACCCAAGCGAATAGCCCGAAGGATGAGATAGGTTGGTAAAAGAAGAAGAAGAATTTCCACAGCAGGAAATTGGCATCTCAACAACCGGTTATCAAGTAAGTATTGAGCCTGCCCCTGATGCTTCAATTTCAGCTGACACTTTACCTTCTGATGAGAAACAACCAGAGGCCAGACCTTTAGGAACACACAGAAGAGGTTCAAGAACCCAGTCTTGAGCAGATATACACCATCGGGAGCCTAGGGAATATGCTTACCTGGGGAGATCAGCAAATCCCTGAACCCATGGATGAGGTTGCTGATATACAATCCATATCCTATGATAGGAAGAGGAAAGACATTGTGAAGAGAACCACCAATAAGAGGAGGCTTACTCTGGATCACTCCATCCTCATCACCACAGAGGAAAAATTGATTAACACGGATCATGCCAAGACATCTGAGCTTATCAGCGTAGAGATGGAAATCACAGATGTCACCCTGGATAGAGAGAAAAGGGATGAAGAGGATTTGGTCACTTCACTGAAGGAGTTGGAACATCTGTGCCATTTGGCAAAATATTATCAGGGCTCCACACATGACACAATGTTCTTCAGAAGCAAATTCCAAGATGCCTACAAAAAATTCACAAATGAGAGGCACCTTTTCACTATAGGAATAGCTGATTTCCAAGAAGACACCCTCATGGCGCTGGTGACATGAAAATATATGGAAATATTGTATGATAAAGAACACCAAACAATGAAAAGGATCGATTACATCATTGTCGTCCAACAAGGCCGACATGCTAAAGAGCATGACATTCGGGTACTAAGGGATAGCAATATCATTCAAATAAAGAAGTCGATCGAATACTGGGTGAAAATGGCCCAAGAATGTTGGGGTCCTAACCTACTCATAGGTAGATCAATATATTCAAATGCAATAAAGGTTAATATTAATAAGGCCTTTCAATAAAATAGAATAAAGCAGATGTAAGAAGACCTAATAGAAGCTTTCGCTTCTAGAACGATCTTCCTCTAGATGTTTCTCTTGATAGACATATTTAGTATAAATAAGGGTCGAGGGCATGAAAACCCTAGCTTGAAGATTATTGTAACAGAGCGTTGTTCGACTAGAGGTTGCCCCCTTGAAGAGGCCTGTGAACATTGCTTTCTGAATCAAAGTGTTATTTCTGTTGTTGTTCTTATATCATTTCTGTGTTATTGTGGAGATTATGCTGGTTATATTACTGTTATTTTTCCATTTCTATCATTTCATTTCTGTTTTGCATCTTTTTATATATGGTATATTGCAAGTGGTATCAGAGCACTTTCCTTGGCAGAAATTGTGGGAATTTTTTTTTCCAGGGTAGAGATGTATTCTGACATCTTTAAGCCATAGAGATCTGTCGTTATGCACATAAACCCGTGGTTAAGGGATTCATACATGCAGGAAATACAAGTGGTTCTTAAGCACACATCTGTTGGCCACCATTGTAACCCCTGTTGGTACCCCTTCGAGTGGTAGCTCATCAGACAACACCTGTGTACGGATCGACCTAGATTTCCTAAAGCCCTCTTTAGATAAACCTATCAACCACCAGACTACTATAGTGTCACCAAGAACAACACTCGGGAAGATACTCTCTAGTACCTGGGTAGTCGGGTAGTAAGACTAAGGGTACAGTCTATCCTCCTTAGTTAGTGCCCTAAGATATTGGGCCGAATACTACTATTGGACCCCGCACATATATCAGAGAGCTATAGAACAGGGTAAACCCTTGTCTGTAGAACCCTTGAATACCTAACCCTTGGGGGACAGAAACATAAACAAATTAAAACAAACAAGATCTATTGCTACGCAAATGTGTTCAGGTTGCCAAGTAAATACGCATTTCTTTCTAGTTAAGCATTTGGGGATTTCATCAGTGTAGTATTCTTCAGACTGGAGTATAACTCTGTAGGTGTAAAACAAACCAAAAAAAAAAATTCTGGATTTTTTTTCACCATTATTTGAGACCTATTCCATTGGATTCATCTCTTCACCCTCATCACATTCATCCATATCATTTTTTAGAAAAAAAATTGACCCCACCCACCCCTTTTCAGTTCACCCATCCTCATGGCCCATACTTGTAGCCAAGGCCTGGAAGCTTGCTTCAACACCTTGCAATCTGGTTTCCTCGAAACCCAAAAGGAAGTGAAACAACTTAGTGCTACTGTTGCCTCCATCGATTCGTCCATCAATGCTACCATAAATACAACCATGCAGTCCTCAATGGAGGAAGTCAAACAAGAACTGACCACCCATATTGAATCTATCTTTGCATCACTTTGCACCAAACTGAAGATCCCTACAGATGACCATTTCTCTAAAGCACCTCCAAAGACTGAAGGTGAAAATTCCTCCCATTCCCATACCTTTTAGTCCCATCACTTTCAACGTGACATACACCTTCCGCGGGTGGATGCGACCAAATTTGATGGATCAGACCCCACTGGTTGGGTAACCCAAATGGAGAATTATTTCTCTTTATACGACATTACAGATGACTTGGCCAAACTCCAGTATGGTGTTCTCCATCTAGATCAAGAACGTTGGCAATGGTGGCAATGGAGAAAAACTTCATGTCAAGGGTATATTGCTTGGACCCAATTTGTGACTAAGATTTATGAACGCTTTGACACGAACACCAACCATTTGGGCCATTTGACAAAGTTGAAACAATCAAGAATAGTAGAAGGCTTCATAGCTTCCTTTGAGTGCCTGGCTTTTTGAACATAGGGCATGACTGATGCTTTCTTTCGAGAGTGTTTTATCAGTGGCCTCAAGGAGGAGATTCAGGTCCATGTCCTCATGGCTTGACCCTCGACTTGGGTGGAGGCTACTAAAAGAGCTAAAGAAGCACAACAGGTTGTATCCTCTCAAAACAGAAAACCCTCCTTTATCCCTCACCCTAAACCCATAACTCCCACTACTCCCTCCGCCCCATTAAAGATCCAAAAATTGACCAGGGATGAAATGGATGAAGGCCAACTCAAAGGCCTTTGTTATAATTGTGATGACAAATATTTCTCGAGCCACAAGTGTAAGGAACAAAAGCTCTTTATGTCCATCTTTGAGGATATTTCGGAAGAGGATGTTGAAAATCCCCTTGTGTCTGAGTCACCTCAAATCACTGACATAACCCCTCCCTCAGACCCTCCCGAAGTCGAACCCATCATTTCCCTCAATGATCTCACTGGCTTCTCCGCTCCCCAAACCCTCAAGTTAATTGGTTACATCAAGCACCAGAAGGTCATCATTCTGGTTGATAGTGGAAGCACCCATAATTTTATTCATCGCTGCATTGCCCAAGAAACTCATTGCTACATCCATGCTATCAACAATTTCCAAATCACCATTGCCAATGGTGGTTCCATGAAATGTGGAGGGCACTGTGAAAATGTGCGTCTCCAAATTGGTGACTACCACCTAAAATCCCATATGTTTTCTATCGACATGGGTGGTTGTGACATTGTGTTGGCTGCAGACTGGCTAAGAACTTTGGGTCCCATTCTCATGGATTTCAAGGCATTAACCATGCAATTTGACCAGGAAGGCCACCAATATAAATTCCAAGGCATCACTGCTGGCTCACATGAGGTCATTAGTTCCCATCGCATGGAAAAAATACTCAAGAAAGGTCATTCTGGTGTCATTGCCCAATTCCATGCCATACAAGCAACACAGACACCCCCGGTGTCGCAATACCTCCAAGCCCTCCTTTCTAAACATCAAATGGTATTTTCCACTCCCCAAGGACTCCCTCCTTCTCGCAGTGTTCATGATCATTCCATTCCCCTTGTACCCGGAAGCCTTCCTCCCAATATCCGTCCATATCGCCACCCCTTTTCACAAAAAAATGAAATTGAGAAAATGGTCCAAGAACTCCTTAGTGCAGGTGTTATCCGCCCTAGTACAAGCCCTTACTCTTCTCCTGTAGTCATGGTCCTGAAGAAAGAAGGTTCTTGGAGAATGTTTCCTCACTTCTGTGCTCTCAACAAACTGACCATTAAAGACAATTTCCCCATTCCTGTCATTGATGACCTCCTGAATGAATTGAGTGGTGCCCAATTCTTTACTAAACTTGATCTTCGCTCGGGCTATCACCATATACATATGAAAGAGGAAGACATTCCCAAGATGGCCTTTCGAACTCATGAGGGCCACTATGATTTTTTGGTCATGCCCTTTGGCTTGTGTAATGCCCCCTCCACCTTCCAAAGCCTCATGAACCATGTCTTCCATCCCTTTCTCCATCATTTTGTCTTAGTTTTCTTTGATGATATCCTCATCTATAGCAAAACCTGGACAAACCATCTTACTCATGTGGATCAAGTTCTCCATCTGCTCTCTCAACACCAACTTTTCCTGAAACAGTCTAAATGTTCTTTTGGTGCCTCAGAAGTAGAATACTTGGGCCATCTAGTTGGCAACGATGGCATCAGGGTGGATCTGAAAAATATTGAAGCTATGCAATACTGGCCGCACAGGGTTTTATCGTAAGTTTGTTAAGAACTACAGAAATATTGCAACACCTCTCACTGCTCTCCTCAAAAAGAAGTCTTTCACTTGGACTCCAGCCGCTGCTCAAGATTTTCAAACCTTGAAGATGGCCATGTGCACCACTCTGGTTCTGGCCCTTCCTGATTTTACAAAGACCATTGTGCTGGAATGTGATGCATCAGGGAAAGGAATCGACACTGTCCTTATGCAAGAGGTCAACCTTTGGCCTTCACCAGCAAGCAACTATCTGAAAGGAATCTGGGCAAACCCATTTATGAAAATAAAATGTTGGCTATTCTGCATGCCATTGATCTGTGGCATCCTTATCTCTTGGGGCAACGCTTCCAAATTAATACCGACCATCAAAGCCTCAAGTAATTTCTGGAACAACGCATTTCCTCCCCGGAGCAACAAAAATGGGTGACTAAGAACTTTGGATATGATTATGAGATCATTTACAAGAAGGACAAAGACAATGTAGTGGCGGATGCACTGTCCCAAAAATATGAAGAAGAAGTATCCCTTTTTTCTCTTTCCTTCATTGTACCTGATTGGCTCCAAGCTATGCGCCTGGAATGGCTACAAGATCCCAAAAGTTCACATCTGATCCAGCAATTGCAGACCAATGCTCCGGCTCCCCCAAGGTACTCTTGGCTCAAGGATGAGCTTCGATACAAAGGCTATTTGTATTTAAGTAAACAATCAAAGCTTAAATCCACGGTACTTTCTGAGCTTCATGCTACAACCACAGCGGGGCACTCAGGGTTCACCAAAACCTATGACAGGGTCAAATGTTCCTTTTTCTGGGATGGCATGAAACAGGACATCCATAATTTTGTCGCTGAATGTGAGGTGTGTCAATGCCACAAGAAAGAAACAATCAAATCTCCGATCACACTAAAACTACTTCCGATTCCACCTTCTATTTGGAAGGATATCTCCATGGAATTTATTATCGACTCACCCAAATCGGGGAATAAATCAGTCATAATGGTGGTTGTGGATCGCCTTTCCAAGTATGATCATTTCTGCTCTCTTGAACACCCGTTTACTGCATCCAAGGTGGCTCAATTTTTCATGGACCAGGTCTTCAAGCTTCATGGCATGCTGCACTCTATTGTTTCGGATCGTGACCCAACTTTCACAAGCAATTTTTGGCAAGAACTGTTTAAGCTACAAGGAACCCAATTGCATCTCAGCACGACTTATCATCCTCAGACTGATGGTCAAACAGAAGTTGTCAACAAGTGTTTGGAAACATATCTGAGGTGTTTTTCCTTTGAGAAGCAACATCAGTGGGCTCAATGGTTACCCCTAGCTGAATGGTGGTACAACACTTCCTACCATACAACTACATGCATGACTCCTTTTGAAGCGGTATATGGACATAAGCCACCTTCAGTTTTGTCATACTTACCGGGTACCTCGAAGGTCCAGGTAGTTGACCAAACACTTATAGTTCGAGAGGATATTCTTCATACCCTTAAAGAGAACTTGGTCATGGCACAAAATCACATGAAACAACAAGCAGATCAAGGTCTCTCTGAATGTCAATTTGCAGAAGGGGATTAGGTGTTTCTGTGACTGCAACCATACAAGAAAACTTCCCTCATGGCCGAGCATTGTTAGAAGCTAGCACCCAAATTTTATGGTCCTTATATAGTTCTCAAGCATGTGGGGTAAGTCACCTATCAGTTAGCTCTACCCAGTCAGTCGAAGCTACATCCTGTTTTTCATGTTTCATGCTTAAAGAAGGTGATTGGCACTAGGTGCAAAATTAAAACCAACCTTCCAGAGTTAGCTGAAGAAGGATCCATTTGGCTACAACCGGAATTATTTTTGGACCAACGTGAGCGTCGCCTGCATCAGAGAACCATCAAGGAAGTGCTAGTCCAGTGGAAAGACACGACTCCAGCAAATGCCACTTGGGAACCAGCTACCATTCTGCAGTAGTTTCCACATCTCAAGCCTCGAGGACAAGGTTGTTTTTAAGGGGGCGGACATGTTAGGGTCCTAACTCACACATAGGTAGATCAATATATTTGGATGTAATAAAGGTTAATATTAATAAGGCCTTTCAATAAAATAGAATAAAGCAGATATAAATAAGGGTCGAGGGTATGAAAACCCTAGCTTGAAGATTATTGTAATAGAGTGTTGCTCGACTGGAGGTTTCCCCCTCAAAGAGGCCTGTGAACATTGCTTTCTGAATCAAAGTGCTATTTTTGTTGTTGTTCTTATATCATTTCTGTGTTATTGTGGAGATTATGCTAGTTATATTACTGTTATTATGCCATTTCTAGCATTTCATTTCTGTTCTGCATATTTTTATGTCTGGTATATTGCAAGAACCTCATTAGGAAATCCAAGAGAAATAGGTTGAGTGTGAAAATATATGGATCAATATCAACCGGACGATGAGAGACATCATCCTCCCAAAATTCAGCACACTCGATGGCTTTGTCGACTTGCATGACATAGTCAAATTACATGTTGAACAAGACTCATCATGGGATGTAGAGATAACAAAGGTGGCGAACATGGTGCTAGGTCAAGTGCAACAGTTCATGGAACACCCGATCAAGGCTCAGACCGTGTTGCTGCAGTTAAGCTCTATAATAGTCAAGTATTAGGATGGGCAGTAGAGATAAAGGAGATCCTTTTGGCCCCAATGGACCAACACAGATTCTCGTATGCCAACACGTGCGAGGATCTCTTCATTCAATGGTTAGAGTATGAGAAGAGTCATCCACTCAAGTGAAACCATTTGATGACTCTTATAATACTGAGCGACTTAAGCGCCATGTGACAATGTTTTGTTTTACTTAGCTTGCACTTTTTATAGTTATTTTTAGTTAACGATATGTTATAAATAGGAGGATCGACATGTTAGTAATAGTTGATGGTTTTGGTGAAGACCCTCATTTTTGGATTTGTAAAGAACTATTTAGGAGCTACATTTATTGAGAAGTCCTATTTAGGACCAGAGACAAGTTTATGTTTTTCATCAAAAGCATGTGTGATTGGATTTGAAGAAGAATTATTTCTGATTTTATCTCATGAATGGATGTTATAACGAGTAAGAACCTCTGAATCTGTTGATAAGTTATCTGATTCAATATTTGTATAGTTCTTGTCTTTAATGATGAAAAGTAAATTGTTGTGTTAATGTGTGATTGATGATTAGAGTTGAGGAAACTATTTTTCTTGCCACTGTTTATTGCATGTATGTTCTCTTCTAATAACTGTATCTTAGTCAATAATTGGAACACCAAAAAGTTAATATATTAGTACTGGGCTTGTTGTAGGTGTAAGAATCATTGTTTGCATGCTTGAGCATATGGGTTATCCTGAGCTCATCCTTCATCAGTAGTTAATATTTTTCCCTTTGTTACCCAGTTGGTTTATACTAGCATTTATCTCATACCGGTCCCACCTATAAGAGAAAATACAAAAAGAGAACGTTTGAACTGAAGGAGGAGCTTTCACAAGAAGACATCATGTCAAACACTACGTAAATCCCATCGATTAATTGGCCAAATTGCAAGATCTGGAGACCCATTCCACCATTAAATGTTGCAGAGTCTAATTGGGCCTCAGTGGTGGGTTTGGTTCCTATTGTTGAGTTAAATGGATTTAGGACCCCTCAACAAGTCTTTTGTATTTTTAGACAGTCATTGAAAAAATCTGATTTTCACTATATTACTGTGTTCCATGCCATATCTCTATGCATTTCCTTGTTATATCTTTGTTATATTTATTTCTTCATATCATTCTCAAAATATTCCAAACCAGTCATCAATTTATAGTCCTTGTCACCTGACAGCTTCTACGAAGTTAATGTCCATGTCATATTCTTCAAGTTTAGAAGAAATTTTTTCCATCGACCTTTAGTATATTATGTTTGGTATATGTTTGTTTCTTTAAATTCACTTTGATATACATGAACATTATGAATAGTACATTATGAAGTTACAATTGCTTTAAGGCCAAGTGCATAGGGAATATTTACTAAAATGTCCTTTTCACCCCTGACTTAGTTACCATATATGGAAGATGATTAATATAAGGCATTCGACAACTCATTAAATGAAAAGTGTGGAAGTGTGGAAGTAAATGTCATGGATTTATATGAGTTAGCCTCTGTTTTTTCGCAAATCCAAGAAAATATGCATGCCATAAATTACTCGATTATTATGCAAATTAGGTTGCTTGTCAGAATCTTCGGTGTTGAACAATTGCAAATTCAAAAGTGTGGAATCCTTGGACTAGGCGAGAAACTCTTTCCTCCTAACTTCCATGCTTATGAAAATGTTATATAAAATTCTTGTGGAAATGGAATGTATTTCAGAAATTTCGTTATCAAAAGGAATTTTCAATGTAGTTATTATTGAGGATTTGTACAGTTCTTTGTGTTAGTTGTATATGCGACACTTGGCTAGCCATGTATTCTGCATGCATGCATTTCATCACTAATATTTGAAATTTCATACCAATTATTAATTGATAGTCTTTGTCATTTAAGAGTCTGGACAAAGTAGATGTCCATGGCATATTGTTGAAATTTGGAAAGAGAGTTTTCCTATGGACATTCTTCAAATTGTACCTGATGTAATATTGTTATTGGACGATGTGGTACAAACGCTATGCGAACAAAACCAGTGGTTTCTTTTCTTATTTGCTATACCTCTGCTTTTTTCAATGGAATTTTCTATACATGAAACCTATGAATAATACATTACGGAGGTTGAATTGCTTTATGCCAAACTACATCATGCTTATTTATTAAAATTTCATTTCCATGCCTGAATTCAATATAGAATACGAGGAATGATAAATAGAAAATGTTAACCAAGCAATAGGAAAGCCCGACATTCACTTGGAACTGGTCCTAAATATCCTCCATTTCCTAAAAAATACAAGAAAATCAAGTTGCAATAAATAAATCCCTTATAATGCAAATTAGGTGTGTTGCAAGAAATTCATGCGTGGAACCATTGCAAATGAAAAGTGTGGAAGTGTAGGACTATCGAATAATCATTGGTATAAATAGTCCACATAGGGCTTGAAAATGGGATTATAACAAGTAGTGGTTATGCAGAGCATGCACTGATACAAAGTGTCGATGTCCCGAAGATATAGGTAGGTGGAATGCATAGATATGGTCACAACAAGGGTCTTCACACATCGTCAAAAATGGCTAAGTAAAGAGGCTTTTGACTATGAAATTCTAAAAAGATATTGGGTTCACAAAATATTCTGACACAATATTTACATTTAAAATTTTGTACTACAGTAATAGGTAGATGAACTATTATGACCTGAAAATATTCCTTTCTTTCGACAATCTCCAAATTAGATGCATTTTTACTTGTAATTTGCCACATTTCATGTAGTCTTTTAAAATGGCCATATATTTGTAGTGTGCACATTCATAACTTCAACACTAGTATAGTTGTTAGGGACCTAACCTCCCTAACCCCTCACATAGGAAAAATAATATATTTTTGATGTAATAAAGGCTGACATTAGTTTATAATGTCTATTTAATAAATGGGAACAAGTTAATGTAAGAATACCTAATAGAAGATTTCAATTCTAGAAATCCATGAGAAGGTTCTTTAGAAGATAGAATTAGTATAAATAAGAGTAGGATGCATGAGAAGTTTTTTCTTGAGAATTATTGTAATAGAGCTCTGCTCTGCTGGAGGTTCCCCCCTCGAAGAGGCAAGTGAACATTACTTTATTGAATAAATGTATCATTTTTGGTGTTGCTTTTCTCAATATTCTGTTGTTCCATTGATATATGTTGAATATTCCTATTTTTTCATATTATATTACATCTAGTACCTTACAAGTGGTATCAGAGCACTTTCTTTGGTAGGAATTGTGTTTATTTTTTTTTAGGGCAGAGACGTGTTCTGATGTCTTAAAACTACAGATATCTATCATTTAGTGCATAAATCCATGGTCGGGGAAGCATACACACAATAATTACAAGTGGTTCTTAAGAGCACATTGTTGGCCACTCTTGTAACCCATGTTGGTACCCCTTCAAGTGGTAGCACATCAGACAACACCTATATATGGATTGGCCTAGATCTCTTGAATCCCTCCATAGATAAATCGATCAGCCACCTCACTGCTATAGTTCCACCGAGAACAACACTCGAGAAGATACTCTCTAGTACTTGGGTAATCGGGTAGAGTATGACTAAGGGCATGGTCTATCCTCCTTAGTTGGTGCCCTGAGATAGTGGGTCGGGTACTACTGTTAAACCCTGCACGTATATCAGATAGCTATAGCACAGGGAAAACCCTTGTCGGTAGAAACCCTCAAAACCATAACCCTTGGGACAAAAACATAACAGAAATGGAACATACAATATCTATTGTCATGCAACCATGCCTCTTGCATTCTGATTGCGAAATTTCTACACATTTCTTCCTGTTACGAATTTGGGCATTTTGTCACTGCATTGTTATGCAGATTTGAGTATAACTCCGTAGGAGCAAAAAAAAGAGTATAACAGTCTGTTAAGAACCAAATATCAATATAGCATAGAAAAACCTCAGAAAAAGTGCTCAACGCCTCGAAAAAGAGATAGTTTCAGATAATAAGCCTCTTCAAGGGTGAAACCTCCTTTTACCCCACTTAAATGTTCAAGTACAAGATGATTCCAAATGAAAATGTCTCCTTGGTATATATAGAGACTAGGAGGTATAATTACAACTAATGGAATAAAGCCGACATAAATAAAATAACATTACTAATGTAATATGCCCCAATTAAGGGGTAATGAGCCAATATTAGGGCTTAACATGCCCTTCCCCTTGAGACAAGTGTTTTCCACAACACTTGAGTAACTCTGGATGCTTCTGTATAAAAGACTCATCTTCCCAAGTGGAATCTTCAGTCGGTAGTTTCCTCCATTTAATGAGATACTCTGAAATGGATCTATTTCTTAGATGGAGAATTCTTGCGTCAGTGATGGCTTCAGGCTCCAATATGATTTTTCCTTCCTCGTGAAGTTCTGGAAATATAGTTTGAACTAGTATCTTGTCGCCTATAACCTTGTTTAAGCATGAAACATGGAAAACTGGGTGTACTTGTGAAGATGCTGGCAACTCCAATTTGTATGCCATAGTACCAATCTTTTGCAACACCTTATATGGGCCAAAGTACTTTGGTGATAATTTATTATCCTTCTTGGCTTGCTTGAGGGACATCTGTTTGTATGGTTGTAGTCTTAAAAACACCCAATCCCCTACTTCAAAACCTCTTTCACTACGATGTTGATTTGCTTGTTGTTTCATGTGATTCTGTGCCATGGTCAGGTTGTCCTTTAAGATTTGGAGAACTTGTTGTTGATTCTTGATGTGATCTTCCACTGCTTGAACCTTAGATTTTTATTTTAGAGAAGAAGTGATGGAAGGAGGGTGGTATCCATAAAGTGCCATAAATGGTGTCATTTTTGTTTCAGTATGAAAGGAAGTGTTATACCACCATTCTACCAAGGGTAACCATTTGAAACATTATTTTTGTTTATCAAAGACAAAGCAATGAAGGTAGCCTTCCAGACATTTGTTCACTATCTCGGTTTTTCCATCAGATTGAGGATGATAGGATGAGCTATGAGCCATTTGAGTACCCAAACAAGAAATCAATTCTATCCAAAAATGTCCAGTGAAGATGGGATCTCTGTCACTTACAATAATCTTTGGGTTGCCATGTAGATTTTGAACTATCTCCATGAATGCAGTGGCAACTGTACTATCTTTAAAGGGATGAGAGAGTGCACAAAAGTGTGCGTACTTGGTTAGTCTATCAACAATCACCATGATGACACTATTTACTTCAGACTTTGGTAACCCTGTGATGAAATCCATGGAAACCTCCTCCCAGCGCTGACTTGGGATGGCTAATGGTTTTAAAAGACCTGGGGTCTTAATTGTTTCCACCTTATTTTGTTGGAAAACCAAACATTCTGCCACAAACCTTTGAACATCTGTTTTAAGGCCATCCCAAAAAAAATCTTTCTGGAATCTATGGTAGATTTTCAAAAATACCAAGTGCCCTCCTACTGGAGAGGTGTGAAATTCCAATAGTACCTTTTGTTTGAGCTGGGAGTTCTTACACAAATATAAGCGATCTTTGTACCATAGTGAATCATTTTTCCATATAAATGTATCTGATGCATTGGAATCCTATTGCAACTTTTGAATGAGATTCCACACTTTTTCGTCATTCTTCCATTCATCCCTTGCTTCTATTATCCAATTGGGTTGGATGATCGAGATAGCACAGAGAAAGGCCTAAACATCTTCATCCTTTCTTGAGAGTGCATCTGCCACAACATTTTGCTTCCCCATTTTATAGACGATTTCAAAATCATAACCCAATATCTTGGTTACCCATTTTTGTTGTTCTTCTGAAGATAGTCTTTGTTCCAAGAAGTATT
>ML788994.1:372314-404947 GCA_009831015.1 Picea engelmannii
ATATTTTTACTTTCAACATTTCTTGCCACCTTAAATGCATTCTCCAATGATTTGGGTTCCCAAAGGTGAACCTCATGTTGAATGTTATCCTTTAAAGTTCCTATGAATACATCAATCAAGTGCTCATCTGGAATATATGTTACATTTATATTCAATCTTTGGAAGTTCTCAATGTGCTCGGTAACTGAACCCTTTTGCCTGAGATTTATCAATTGGCTAAAGAAGGTATTGCTCCTTGTATCCTCATAGTGTGCTATCATTTCTTCCGTTAAAATCGTCCAAGTGATGAGTGATTTGTGAGAACAAAGCCATCGATACCATACAAATTGATTGGGTTCTAAATATAAAGAAGAAATTCGTACCTTTTGTGTATGTGACACATTATGTAGATCAAAGAATTGCTCCATCTGAAGTATCCATGTGATTGGGTCCTTGCCATCAAACTTCCTCATATCGATCTTAGGAACGTGGTTGGTCTTCAACCCAAAGTTGGAGTTTATCCATTCTTGATTCACCTTCCTTGTGTCCTCATCATGAATTTCATGGGATGCCTTTTCACTTTCAGGTGTCTTCTCTGTTACAATTTTTTTCAATACTTCCATTATCTCCTCTTTTAAACCATCCATATCAGTATTTATTGCCTCCAACTTAGCTTCCATCTCTTGTAGTTCATCTTTTGTTAGTATCTTCTTTTGTAAATCATTTATGTCCCTACACATTTCTTCACCTTCATCAAGAGTCCAAGTAGGATTGTCTCGAGGCTTACTTGGTGTAGAAGTTCCCCTTTTGGGTGGCATGGTGGCCAAGTATCACTTTTGAACCTTTATTTTGAGGTGGTTATGATAGACAATCTTTATTCTGTTGTATCTCCCAAGTTCCGGCCCTTATGGGTATGAAACTTTCTTTTATGTAGTTCTCTGATATTTCTTCTCTACAATGCCATAGGTCTTATCAAAATTGGATGTGCCAAGTGGAATTTACGGTAACTTCCCCACAACTTGTTGATTTTTGGCCTTTCCAGGAGATCTCACTTGTATAGCGTGCCCCACACAACATAATTGATATAAAATTTTGAAACTCGTACCAAAAATACTACATATTGTCCACTATCCAATGAAACTAATCTCACTCAATTTGGATACTCTAGAAATAAGTTATGATTGTTTTACCTGGAACACCTTCTTGAGACTAGTCAATAGGACTAGTCAGATACCTTATCTTCCACATGGTGTATCTACAAATGTAAGATGACCCAGAAGCTGAAATTTTTACCACATATACCTTACTAATTTCTGTGAATATCCTTTAGATTTTAGTGTTTGAAACGTTACATAAAATTGTTTATAGCGAAAATTCCACAATGACTCAGTTCAGGACGATTCCAGAACCCTATCTTGCACAGGTTGTATCTCCGAAAGTATAAGGCCTTAGGAGATGAAATTTTAATCCAACGTACCTTGATCCGTCTAATAAATATCCTCCAAGCTGTTTATTCTGAAATGTTGTATAAAAAACATTATAGAAAAAATGCTAAGGTATCTCAGATGTAGCAGCGAAACCCCAAGACCTTGAGCTCTGATACCATATGTTAAGAACCAAATATCAATATAGCATAGAAAAACCTCAGAAAAAGTGCTCAATGCCTTGAAAAAGAGATAATTTCAGATAATAATCCTCTTCGAGGGGGCAACCTCCTTTTACCCCACATAAATGTTCAAGTACAAGATGATTCCAAATGAAAATGTCTCCTTGGTATATATAGGAGACTAGGAGGTATAATTACAACTAATGGAATAAAGCCGACATAAATAAAATAACATTACTAATGTAATATGCCCCAATTAAGGGGTAATGAGCCAATATTAGGGCTTAACACGGTCCCCTCGACGCCCTTATTTGGGCCCTATCCCATCGGATTCCTCTTTTCACCCTGATCACCATGATACCTCTCACATGTTACCATTTTTATTTGTTGTCCCACCCACCCTTCCCAACACCCTTATTTTCCACATATCCCTTTTCATTCCTCTCTTTTCCCTATCTGCCGTGATACCCATCACATGTAATCATTTTAGTGAGGACCCATCTTCCTATTTTTTCCTCTTCCCAAATGGTTACCACTCACTCCCAAGAACTCAATACCTTAATTTCTGACAATCTCTAGAACAAGGAGGACATCAAGACTATCAATTTCAACCTTGCTAGGATTGACTCCTTTGTTCAGATCCTCTAGGACCAATGTTTTCACATCAAAGACATCAAAGGCACACTCTCCCAATTAATTAGCAACTCCATGTACCCTACCTATTCTGAAAAATCTTCCTATTAGGAATAAAATGACTCTTCCCATTACCAAGGTCCTCATTCCACCCACCTTCCTCGAGACCTCTGCCTTCACATAATTAAGGTGAAAAAATTTGATGGCTCAGATCCCACAAGCTGGGTCACTCAAATGGAACATTATTTCTCTTTTCATGGTATTACTGATGATTTAGCCAAGCTTCATTATGGTATCCTACATTTGGATATAGAACGTTGGAAATGGTGGCAATGGCATCGAAATGAACGGCAAGGGTATGTGGCTTGGACACAATTTTTTGCAGATATTTATGACCTCTTTGACTCCAACACCCATCATTTAGGTCGATTGACCAAGTTGAAGTAGTCTGGGACAGTGGAAGACTTTATTGTATCCTTTGAGCACTTGTATTTTATAATGGAGGGCATTTCATATTCCTTCTTTTGGGAATGCTTTATTAGTGGTTTGAAAGATAAAATTTGCGCCCATGTTCTCATGGCCCACCCCTAAACTTGGTTGGAATATACTCAACTAACCAACGAATCCCAACAGATTGTCTCCTCCCAAACTAGAAAACCATATTTTCTTCCTCACCCTAAACCCACCAATCCTACCCCTCCTGTAAACCCCCTCAAGATCCAAAAATTAACCCATGAATAAATGGTTGAATGCCAATTCAAGGGTCTTTGTTATAATTGTGATGACAAATATTTTCCAGGGCACAAATGTAAGGAAAAGAATCTTTTTATGGCCAATACTGAGGATGTTTCTGAAGTGGAGGAACTTGTTCCCCCTCTAGAGGAGATACCACCCCCAGTTGATCTGACTCCACCCTCTAATCCACCAGAAGTTGAACCAATGATGTCACTAAATTCCCTCACTGGATTCTCTTCTCCCTAGACCCTCAATTTAATTGGTTACATTAAGAATCGAAAAATCATCATCCTTGTTGATAGTGGTAGGACCCATAATTTTATTCATCACCGCATTTCCCATGAATTCAATTGTTATATCCGTACCATCAATAATTTTCAAATCATGATTTCCAATGGAGGGTCCATGAAATGTGTAGGATGTTGTGAAAATGTGTTCCTCCAAATTGATCATTATAACCTGAAATCCCATATGTTTTATATAGACATGGGAAGTTATGACATTATGCTACGTGATGAATGGTTACCCACTTTGGGCCCCATTCTCATGTATTTTAAGGAATTAACTATGCAATTACAACAAGAGGGACAACAATATTAGTTCCAAGGAATCATAACAGATTCCCCTGAGATCATCAGTTCCCATCGAATGGAAAAGATTCTCAAGAAAGGTCATTAGAGTATTATTGCCCAAATCCATTCCATTCAAGCAGTTGAAACACCCTCGGTGCATCCTGACCTCCAATCTATCATATCCAAACACCAATCTACTGTTTCCACTCCCCAGGGACTTCCCCATTCTCATTGTGTTCATTATCATGCCATTCATCTTGTTCTCGACAGTCTTCCTCCCAATATTCACCCTTATCGCCATCCCTTTTTGCAGAAGAATTAAATTGAGAAAATAGTTCAAGAATTTTTCGAAGTGGGTGTTATCCATCCTATTACCAACCCCTATTATTCTCCTGTGGTCATGGTACTCAAGAAAGAAGTTACTTGGTGCATGTGTCCATATTTTTGCGCCCTCAATAAACTCACCATGAAATACAAGTTTCCCATTATTGTAATTGATGATATATTGGATGAATTGAGTGGTGATTAGTACCTTACTAAACTTGATATCCATTCTAGATGCCACCATATCCATATGAAAGAAGAAGACATTCCCAAGACTGCCTTTAGAACTCATGAGCATCACTATGAGTTCTTTTTCATGCCCTTTGGCCTATGCAATTCCCCTTCCACTTTCCAAAGTCTCATGAATTATGTCTTCCACTCTTTTCTCCTTCATTTTTTCTTAGTTTTATTTGGTGATATTCTCATCTATAGTAAAACTTGGACATCCCATCTCACCCATGTCGATGAAGTTCTCCATCTACTCGTTTAGCACCAAATTTTCCTTAAAAAATATAAATGTGCCTTTGGAGCCTCAGAAGTGGAGTACCTAGGTCATATTGTTTTCAAGGATGGTGTAAGGGTGGATCCTGAAACAATTAAAGCTATGCAAGATTGGCCTCACCCTAAAATTCTTAAGATATTGTGTGGATTTCTGGGTTTAACAGGTTATTATCACAAGTTTGTTAAGAATTATGGAAAAATTGCAACACCTCTCACTGCTCTCCTTCAAAAGAATGCCTTCACTTTGAATCCAACATCTGATCACTCCTTCCATGCCTTGAAAGAGGCCATGTGCATGATGCTTGTCCTAGCACTCCCAAATTTCACCAAGCCTTTTGTCTTGGAATGTGATGCATCGGGAAAAAAAATTGGGGAAATCCTCATGCAAGATGGTCGACCTTTGGCCTTCACTAGAAAACAACTTTCAGACTGACATTTGGGCCAATCAATCTATAAAAAGGAAATGTTGGCTATTCTACATGTCTTGGATCTATGGCGTCCTTATCTATTGGGGAAATTCTTCCATATTAAAACTGATAACTAGAGCCTCAAGTATTTTCTATAACAAAGAATTTCATCCCCGGAGTAACAAAAATGGGTAACCAAGATATTTGGCTATGATTATGAGATAATTTACAAGAATTGAAAATAAAATGTGGTCACTGATGCTCTTTCTCTAAAATATGAAGAAGAAGGGTCCCTCTTTTACCTCTCCTTCATTATACTAGAGTGGCTCCAAGTTGCTTGCCAAGAATAGTTGCAAGACCCAAAAATATATCTCCTGATCCAACAATTGCAAGAACATTCTCTAGCTTCTCTAGGGTAATATTAGCACAATAATGAGCTTCTCTACAAAGTTTGTCTATATTTAAGAAAAAAGTTGCAAATTAAATCCATGGTGTTATCTGAGCTTCATGATTCACCCATAGTTGGGCATTCAGGGTTTACAAAAACCTATGAAAGGGTCAAATGTTTTTTTTTTCTGGGATGGTATGAAACAAGACATCCACACTTTTGTGGCTAGATGTGATGTTTGTCAATGTAACAAGGGCGAAACAGTTAAAGCACCAAGCACATTGAAACCCCTTCCAATTCCCCCTTCTATTTGGCGGGAAATATCTATGGATTTCATTGTAGGACTACCAAAATCCAACAATAATTCAGTCATCATGGTGGTGGTTGATTGTCTTTCCAAATATGCTTATTTTTGTGCTCTTCAACATCCTTTCACTGTATGCACAGTGACTAAATTTTTCATGGATAATATCTTCAAACTTCATGGCATGCCTCATTCTATTGTCTCTAACAGGGATCCCATGTTCACCAACAATTTTTGGCAAGAATTATTCAAGATGCAGAGTACCCAATTGCAGCTCATCACTTCATTTCATCCCCAAACTGATGACCAAACTGAAATTGTCAACAAATATTTGGAAACATATTTGAGGTGTTTTTCATCTAACCGATAACATCAGTGGGATTAGTGGTTACCACTAGTTGAATGGTGGTACAACATATCTTACCATACAACTACTCACATGACTCCTTTTGAAGTAGTATATGGAAAAAATCCCTTGTCGTTTCTCTCATACATGTCAGGTGTCTCGCAGGTTCAGGAGGTTGAAAAACATTTTATAATACGCGAGGCCATTTTCCGTACCCTCAAAGAAAATTTGGTGATGGCTCAAAATCGCATGAAGCAACAAGTTGACCAAGTTCGTTCTGAGTGTCAATTTGTTGAAGGGGACTAGGTGTTTCTTCATCTATAACCTTATAAACAAACTTCACGCAAAGATGACCATTGCAAAAGCTTGCTCCCAAATTTTATGGTCCTTATACAATTCTAAAGCACGTTAGTTTATAAGGCTTATTTAATAAATGGGAACAAATCAATGTAGGAAGACCTAATAAAATCTTCTGCTTCTATAAATATCTTCTGTTAGAAGGTTCTTTAGAAGATATAATTAGTATAAATAAGAGTAGGAGGCATGAGAAGTTTTTTCTTGATAATTATTGTAATAGAGCTTTGCTCTGCTAGAGGTTTCCCCATCGAAGAGGCAAGCGAACATTTCTTTCTTGAATAAAGGTATAATTTTTGGTGTTTCTCTTCTGAATATTATGTTGTTCCATTGATATATGATGAATATTCTTGTTTTTTCATATTATATTACATCTAGTACCTTGCAGTAGTTTGTGCATATGTCGCAAGCACATGAAAGAGTCCATTCTGTTTCTCGCTTCTATGCACATAATGCGCATATGCATGCTTATGCACTTCCTCATTTCATACAACTATATCTTCATCCTTTCCACATTCCGCAGATGTGTATCCCCACAAATAGGAGAATTATTCTATTTTTCAAGAACTGTGTGGAGAAATCAAACAACTCACTGCAATGTAGTTCAAAACTCCTGCACTTATGCACTTCTAATACTTTGAATACTTGCAAAATGACATATTTTTTCAATCCAATGAACTTAGTGGAAGTTGCATTTTCATTCATTACCTATATATGTAAATTTAGGATTCATCGTAATGCAGACTAAGAAAAATTATTATAGTTGCTAGTTGTTTTCAGTTCTATTTGACTAGTCATTGCCTACAAGTTACTAGATTTTTACATAGCAATATAAATTGTCTCTTTTGAAATCCTAGGAAGGACACTATGTTAACTTTTATTATTTGAAAATCCATTAAACATATAACCTGGAAAAACAATCAACCATGGAAATTATTTTATTACACATTCAATGGTTTATAATGCATTGACACAGTAGAGGAAAACAGATAATCCAGAAGGAAATCGATGGCCACCCACCTATTCCACTGGATCAAAACATGGTTTTCCACCTTGGAATTTTTCTATGTTTTTTCAGGTCCTGAAATTCCGGGGTCATTTTGAGGCCTTAAAATACGTTTTCTGGGCACGACAGCACCGAGAAAATAGATTTTGACATAGTCTGGGATGAATGGAATGTCTACTCCTCATATATAACTTTTCAATGAGGTATCAAGCACCCCAAATGGATATCATATGCAACATTTACACCCTCGAGAAGTTGACATATCAACTACCCCCATTGGGTCCCACAAACTTTTTGGCGTTTCGTCTTCCAGGGTTAGGGTTTTGGATTTTATTTATGTTAAAAAGGAATTTGGAGCCTCATTGAAAACATCATATTCTTGTGAATGAGAATATTCATCACATCTCTTCTGAGAGATAATCTGCCACCTTTCTATTGAGTTCATTCACTCTCTATTTTTACAGTTTCTGTACATTTCTCTCATTAATAGAAATTGTGTATTATTGTATATCTGTATTTATGGAAATAGTTCTATGTGTTTAATTGTTATATATCCTCCTTGATTTAATTCCTAAAATAATCTCGATCAGTGGTATCATAGCAGGCTACTCCTTGTCATTTCTTAGTGCATGTCCCCAACGAGGTTAGGGTATAGCGAGTTGGGTCTCAAGCTAGTTTCTCTTGAGGAAAAATGATCTTGCCATCCCAAATGACCTCCCATGGTGGAAGAAAAGAGAGATGGGGGAGAAAAAGATCCTATCAATATGTTTCTCGCAGAATCCCTCGTGCAACAGAGGAATGATATGTTGGAGAATTTTTCCCAAATCCTTCAACAATTACCGACAATAGTAGGAACGTCTTCGTCAAGCAATCGCTTTGGAGAAATTGTGCCATTCAGATCAATGTGGATGCTTTGGAAAAGTGGTTGAATCTACTAGAAGGTTATTTCTTTGTCCACAATTTTTCTGATAGAGAAAAGATCACCTTCACGCTCCTTAAGGATGTCCCCCATGTCAAACATTATTGGGAAACTTACTGGGAGAAAAAGTCCACACACGAGTCTGGAATATTTGGGGTTGAGCCCACTTGGTATATTTTTATGGATGCAGTCAAGGAGAAATATTTCCCTATTGGAAACTATGATGACTAGTACATGAGATGGACCACGCTGCAACAAGAGAGGGGCCAAATAGTGTCAGAGTTCACAAATACCTTCCATACCTTGCACAACAATATGGGTATCAAAGACTCCGAGAGACATCTAGTTATAAAATACCGTGGGGATATACACAAGTACATATAAACCAAAATGGAGTTTTTGTACATATCATAATCATGAGCCACTTATTGATATGTTTTCAAAATTGAGAAAAAATTTAAGCAGCATAACAAGCGAGAATTTGGGTCTATAAATCTGCAAAAACCAAGTATGGTAAAGGAATCCCTAACTCAAAGAACAATCAACCTCAAGAAAACCATTCCAAGCCATATGAAAACAAGGTTAATGATAATATGAAGAAGGACAGTGGGAAGTGGTGCAACTTCCACAAAATCCCTTGGCACAACACCAATGAGTGTCACTCAAAAATGTCATTTGTGGCCGAGCTCAAAGAAACAGAGTTGAGCCCCGACTTGGACTATGATTCAGAAAAAAAAAAAAAGGGAAATTGATCATTGATGCATAACCCACTACTACTATCATGAACACAACAATCCAACCATAAGAACCATAGGATCTTGAGGAGGGGGAGGGCCTCTTCCATTCATTGATGTGGGTGAAGGGGACCCCACTGCATTTTATTGTTGATAGAGGAATATAGAAGAACATAATCTCAGCAGAGGTCATCAAGTAGTGGATTTTCCAACAACACCACACCCCTAGCCATACAACATTGGGTGGCTTCGCCAGGGTCCAGATATCAGTGTCAGCCAACAATGTAGCATGTCCTATGACATCAAGCTCTTCAAGGATGAGGTATTGTGTGATGTTTCCTCACTAGAAGTTTGTGATGTTATTTTAGGCCAGCCATATATGTGGAAGTGTCATGATGTTTATGAGTCTCGACCCCATAGCATCATTGTTACTATGGGGGGTCAACTCTACAAGATACCAAAGGTAGTTCTGACTATTGTCCTTATAAAAAAGTGACACAAAGTAATCTCTCATATTGCAAAGATTAGCCTCTTCATTATTCGGTTAGAAGGTGAATAGAACAAAACTACAACCACTACAGTCTCAACCCAAGACCTTTCTATCTAGCAGAAGAAGATTGTAAAAGGCCACAAAAATATTGTTGCTTCACCTACGAGGGTGATCCCACACTGTCCAATCAAACAAAGTTATAACATAGCCCTTCATACTCCTCATGATGCATCTTCACAAACATAGTCCTCCCACACTCGGGAATATCATGAAGCTATATTAGTTGAACGGATCCAACCCCTCCAACAATAGGTTCATAACAACCTTCAACAATCTAAGCAAGATAACTTCCGCATCAAGGCAAGAAACTCACCAAGGGTCAAATTCAACAAAATATTTCCCATCTCCCACGAGAACTTGACGCAATGGGGACCATTTCTTCCTAAGGGGGAAGGATTGATCTAGATGGATATCAGTGGCCACCCACTAATTCCACTGGCTCAAATCATGGTTTTGCACCTTGGCATTTTTTCTACGGTTTTTCGGGTCCTAAACTTTCGGGGTTGTATTGAGGCATATTTTGGGTTGAATGGTCAAAGGTATATTTTGGGCCCAGAAAATGGTCAAAGGCATATTTTGGGATGAATTTAATTTTTACTCCTCAGCTAGACCTTTCTGACGAGGTTTCAAGTGCCCCAAACATAGATCGTATGCAAAAGTTACGTCCTCGGGAAGTTGGCGTATCAACTACCCCCATCAGGGCCCGTAAACCTTTTGGCGTTTCGTATTTTGGGGTTAGTATGTTGGATTTTATTTATGTTAAAAAATAAATTAGATACAAAATATGGGGAATAATAAATAGAAATCGTTAACCAGGAAACAGGAAAGCCCGAAATTCACTTGGCATTGATCCTAAATAACCTCCATTTATTGGAAAGTATGAGAAAATCAAACTGCAATAAATCAGTCCCTTATAATGCAAATTAGGTGCATTGCGATAAAGTCACAACCGAAACCATTGCAAATTCAAAGTGTGGAAGTAAAGGATTATCAGACGATCACTGGTATAAATAGTCCACATCGGGCTAGAAAATAGAATTAGAACAAGTAGTGGTTATGCATACCATACACTGATGCAAAGTGTCGATGTCCCCTTCCTTGACAACCAACAATGTTTTCTGCCCTACGACATCAATCCTTTCAAAGACAAGGTATTGTGTGATATTGTTCCCCTTGAAGTTTGTGATGTTATTTCAAGACAACCATATTTTTGGAATCGTCATGCTATGTATGAGTCTAGAACCCACAGTGTTATTATTATTTTGGGTAGACAATTGTACATGTTACCAGAGGTAGTGCTGCCTACCGCTCTTTCTTTAATCTTTGCTAAGAAATGAAGTAAGGTCAATTCACAAACCGAGAAGTTCGTCTTATTTATGATCTATGCTCACAGTAAGAAGAATGTCACCACCACGTCTGTGGCCTCTACACAGAGCCTTTCTTTGTAGTAGAAGCAATTGGACAATATTGTGGAAGAGTACAAAGACATCTTCTCCTCACCCACCGGGGTATCGACGCACTGCCAAGTCAAGCATCTGGTTGATCTAACCCCTAATGCACCTTTGGCTAATGGACCATTCTATCATCACTCGCTGATGAAAAATGATGAAATCAAGCGTCAGATCCAAGAGTATCTTCAAAAATGGCACATTAGACCCAACTCTGTTGGAGAACTGAGAGGGGGGTGAATCAGTTGTTACTGTGCTTAAACAATTATATCCATTTTTAAATTCATTACAGAACTCTCAATGATGATCACAATAAATAAGAAGTATAGTATTCAACATCATTCACACACATGTACAATATAGAGATAGATATTCCTGAGGAAACCCATAAAGGGTGAAAACCTCTTCTTCTTTATATGATAATTATCTTCTGTACATTATCATTCTTATGAGCACCAAATCATAATAAGGCTACCACCTCTATTTTGCAAGCTGCTACTTGCTGAGAGCACCAACTCTCTGGTTTCTCTAGCACCCACTAGAAGGAAGTACCTACTCCTTGAATGTTCCAGCACCAACTTCCAGTCATACAGGCACCTACCTATATATCAGAGAACCAATGTTCTCCCTTGCACCACCCTGCCACCCTGGTTTCTCTAGCTGCAACCAGATGGAAGCTATAACTCCCTGTGTTCAAGCACCTACTTGAAACTCTGAGGACAAAAATCCTCCCTAGCACCTCCCATCCACCCTAAAATATAAAACTTTGCTTTTTGTGAATTTATTATAGTGATTAAATAGTTGTTATTGGCTTACCAGGCTTATCACTATTTTGCTATGCTTTTCTGCTCTTCCTGCATCAATGTCTTCCTGCTTGCATCCTCTTAAGATTTCTGGTCTTTTCCTCTGTCTCAGCATGCACACCTCGACTTTCTCTTCTTCTCACGGATATGCATTTATGTTCTTTTCTTCTTCTATGCTTCAACTATTGCACCTCATGCTTCTACACTCATGCACTACTCACAACAACAACAACACGATCCCTTCTCTGTTCTCCATTTTTATAGTCTCAGTGCACCTTATGCCTTCTGCATGCGCTATGCCGCTACATACCATTCCTACGTTCATCATCACTCACACTTCTCATGAGGTCCTTTGGATTCAATTGTTGTAACAGTATTCGACCTGAAACTAAACTCCTAGAATGACGTCACATGATGACATGACATGATCCGTTTGGCTACCACATGTCACTCAGAATTGTGATTTCCAGGTTCCTGAAATGTCGAATCATCTTGACACTTGTCGTTGTCTGATCGTGCCATGTGTCATTGCTGACATAGTCTTCCACCTGTCCTTTTTGATGTGGTTTGCCACATTCACCTCCTAGATCTGATGGCCTAGATTCATCCTTGATCCAATGACTAGGATTATTTTGCGATTTTGCATATTGCAAGTTTGAGAGGTTAGGGAACCCCATTCCTTTGACTTTCCAGTCAGTGAAAGGATCATATTTCACCACGTGTCCTTCTTGGATCGACGGTCTAGATTTGTCCTCGATCCAACGGCTGAGATTATATCATGATTTTTCATATCGCGAGTTCGAGAGGTTAGGGAACCTCCTTCCTTTGACCTTTCAGTCAGTGAAATGCTAATCTTTAGCCACGTGTCCTTCTTGGATCGACGGTCCAGATCATTTCGCGATCTTGCATATTGCGAGTTCGAGGGGTTAGAGCACCTCCTTCCTTTGACTTTCCAGTCAGTGAAATGTTGATCTGTGACTACGTGTCCTGCCCGAATATGGACGATCCTCCTGCTTTCGGGATTTTGTAAGCCCACTTCTCCTTGCACTTTAAAGAATGTGCAGGTTCTCCTGGATCCAATGACGGTCGGACTCTGCACTCGGGTCTAACGCCCGAGATCTATCCTCCATCTGTGAGCTCCTCCTATTTGGACTTACGATGTATTCCAAGCCTGTTTTCCATCATTGTTATTTCCATCAATGACAAGCTCACTCCCAACTGTAAACCTGCCAATAATCTCCCCCTTTGGCATTGATGGCAACCCTGAACGGCTACGCTAATCTGTTTGGACCTCCAGCTATAGCATCCGATCTAGACCACTCCACTCCTTTTCTCCCCCTTTGACATCAATGTCAAAGAAAACATGCTCCCCCTGATATTTTTCAGTACTTCATCCGAGGTATCAGATATGAAACCAACACATACTCCCCCTAATAGGATGGACTCTCTTAGGTGTGTGACGGGATGACACCCAACTTCTGACGGAGATATTCAAATGGTGTCTTGGTTAATGGTTTAGTAAATATGTCTACAATTTGTTCTGTGGTTGGAATGTAATGAACCTGAACAATTTGATTGGTGACCTGCTCTCTCATAAAATGGTATTTTATGGGAATGTGCTTGGTTTTGGAGTGAAATACAGGATTCTTCGACACACTTATGACACTAGTTTTATCACAATGAATTGGGATCAGTGCAATATATTTTACCTCCAAGTCTACAAGTGTATGAATCATCCATAATACTTGAGTGCAACAAGTAGCAGCAACAATGTACTCTGCCTCTGTAGTTGATAAAGAAATGGAACCTTTCTTTTTACTCAACCACGCTACTAGAGAATCTCCTAAGAAGAACACACCTCCACTCTTTCTTTTCCTTTCATCCATGCAGTTAGCCCATTCAACATCTTAGTAGACTGATAATTGAAAATTCTGATTCTTAGGATACCATAGGCCATAGTTCATTATTTCTTTCAAATATCTGAATATTCTTTTGACAGCTAGCAAATGAATTTGTTTGGGTGCTGCATGATACCTTCCTACTATTCCAACAACATGCATTATGTCTGGACGGGATGTTGTGATATACAATAGGCTGCCTATCATTGACCTATATGAACTTTGATCAACATCAAGTGAGTCATCATCCTTGCTTAATTTGCATCCAGTAACCATAGGTGTGCCCACAGGTTTAGAATCTCCCATTTGAAACCTTTTCAACATTTCTCTTAGATATTTTTTTTGAGAAAGAAATATTCCTTCAGACTTCTGAGTAATTTGCAGATCAAGAAAAAATGACAGTTCCCCTATCGTAGACATTTCAAACTCATACTCCATGGCAGAAGAAAACCATTGTACCAATGAATCATTATTACATCCGAATATGATGTCATCTACATAGACCAACATGATGAGTAAGTCATTACCCTCTATTTTGATATATAAAGTGTTGTCAACTGCTCCTCTCTTGAACCCTTTATCTTGGAGATACTTATCCAGTCGATAATACCAGGCACGTGGAGCTTGTTGTAACCCATATAAGGTTTTCTTTAGCTTGCATACTAGGTCAGGATTATCTGTCAGTTAGAAACCCTCTGGTTGTTCCATATAAACTTCTTTTAAATCTCCATTTAGAAATGCTGACTTGACATCCATTTGATAAACTTTAAACCTTTTATGGCAAGCATAGGGAAGAAATATTCTGATCGCTTCTAGTATTGCTACTGGTGCAAATGTTTCATCAAAATCCAGTCCTTCTATTTGAGCATAGCCCTTACATACTAATATTTCTTTGTTCCTGAAAACTTGTCCCTTCTCATTCATTTTGTTCTTAAAGATCCATTTGGAACCAATGATATTTTTACCTTCAAGTCTAGGAACCATCTCCCACGTATTGTTTTTCTCAATCTGACCAAGGTCATCATTCATGGCTTGAACCCAATGGTCATATTTGCTAGCTTCATTAAAATTCTTGGGTTCCAGCATGGATATGAAGGCTATATGTGATTGTTCGGTGTTTTTGATTATCTTTCTCCTGGTTTGTACACCTTTTTCTTTTTCACCAATTATTTGACTTGCAGGATGATTCGTTTGAGTGATTCTAGAGGAGGAATTTGATATTGTATGCTGATTTGAGCCTGTCTGAATATTTTCATCTTCATCTGGATCAAAGTCTTCTTGTTCTGATTCTTGGACCTGTTTAGCTTCAACTTCATCTATATCCTTTGTTGTTGATTCAGTATTGTTCACCTCTCTTACTGGGATTCCTTCATCAACATTTATGTCAATATAATCAACCAATATATGCAACCTCTTATTATAGCATCTGTATCCTTTACTGTTTGTAGCATACCCTAAGAAGATGCCTTCATCAGCCCTGTCATCATACTTGCCAAGGTTCTCATCATTATTCATTATGTAACACTTACTCCCAAAGACTTTGAAGTGTTTGATTGAAGCAGGTCTCCCATACCACAGTTCATAGGGTGTCTTGTCAGTGTGTGGTATGAGGTGGGCTTTGTTAAGAACATGGAATGCTATGTGTATTGCTTCTACCCAGTAGGTTTGACCAATGTTCTTCTCATTCATCATTGACCTGGCCATTTGTTGCACTGTTCTATTTTGCCTCTCAACTACTCCATTTTGTTGTGGAGTTGTTGGGATTGTGTATTCTCTCTTGATCCCATGTTTATCACAGAATTCCTTGAACTCACTTGACATAAATTCACCCCCTCTATCTGATCTTACTTCCTTTAACCTCTTGCCTGTTTGATTCTCAGTTAAAGCCTTAAATATTCTAAATTTCTCAAATGCTTCAGCTTTTTCCTTGAGAAAGGCAACCCAAGTTAGTCTGGAGTAATCATTGATGATCAACATGAAGTAGTTTCCTTTCCCTGTGCCTTCTTGTCTTGATGGTCCACATAACTCCATATGAACTAGTTGGAGTGGTTTCTCTGTTGAAGTAGATCTTTTGGATTTAAATTGTGTCCTGGTTAGCTTTCCTACTTGGCAGGGTTTACACATAGAATCTTGTGGCTTTGATATTCTCGGAAGATCTTTTACTGCCTCAAGATTTTTGAGCTTTATTAAGTGGTCAAAGTTTATATGTCCAAGTCTCCTATGCCATAACCAACTCTCATCATGTTTTCTTAGATGACACTCTTCTCTATCTTCTTTCATCGCATATACATTATTTTTTTTCCTTATTCCTTTAGCCACTACCTATCCTGAGTTTGCAGACTTTATCTTGCAATCCTTGGAAGTGAACACCACTTCACATCCTTTGTCACACATTTGACTTACACTGAACAAATTATGTTTTAGCCCATCTACAAGCAGAACATTATGGGCTTTTCCTTTGCCATTACTTAGACTCACCATCCCTTCACCCTTGATTTTACCTGGAGCATCATTTCCAAAGGTTACGTTTCTTGATTTGCTCTCACTCAGATATAGAAACTTACCTTTGTCTCCCATCATATGTTTGGAGCAACCACTGTCAATATACCAGGGGTTTTATTGTCTCTGGGCTGACAACACTAGTCCACACTTGTCATTTTCTTTCATCTTCCAAACCTTGACATTTTCAGCAGAGGGGTTTAAATTTGGCTCATAGTTCCTTAAGCAATAGTCTGCAGCTTTATGTCCAAAATTATGGCAAGTGTAACATTCTGGTTCATTGAATAAAGGATCATAACGATTGTTATTCTTAACCCGTGTCATTTTTCCAGCCATCACATTATTTACAGTCTGTGATTGTTTGTTACTTGGTTTTCTCATTCTTTGTTGTGGTAGATATCTATTCCTTGAATATTTTGATTGCTCATATTTAAATATTAAAGAACAATTTATAGCTTTGTGACCAAATTTAGAACATAAATAACAATATCCATAGAAAAATCCTTTGTACCTAGAAAATGGTTGTCTTCTTTGAGAAGGTCGATTTCTTCCATGTTGATGATTTCTTTGAACAGAGAGTACATTATTTTTCTAATCTGTAGTTTCAGTTCTAGTACCTCTTTCGTTACTCCTCCTGGGCAGCTAATTATCTTCTTTTGTTTCTGCAAGTTTTTTGTTGTCACTGGTGGTAGATTTGACAAATTTGATGGGTTCTTTGTTTCTTGGCTAATCACTACTTGATCCCTCTTCATAACCCAGACCCATTTTTAGCTTTGGGTTTCTTTGCTGATTCAGAATGGTGGCCAATTCTTCTGAGGCTTTGATACTTGAGAGATTCTGATGATACAAGGCTTGAAACTTCTCCAACTCTTTCCTAGTTTTCACTACTTCCTTTTCCAGAGCTTCACATCTTGCCCTATTTTCTGATAACTGTTGTTTCAGAATGTATTCGATTTTATTTTCCTCTTCTAATTCCACTTTTAGTAGGACAAAGTCTTCATCAGGTTCTTTACTGGCTTTCTTGAACTATATCAACAATAGTTTTTGTTTTCTCTTATTAATTCTGAATCTGTCAATCTCTTCCAGTGCACTGATCATTTCTCCTTCCATATCAACCACAACTTCTTCCTCATTAGCATCACTTCCTGTGATTTTATTATCATAATCCTCTTTGGCCATAAGAATGAAGTCATTTAGTTTATCTTCAATAGAGGAGTCATTGTCTTCATCATCTGAAGGATCATCATCATTGTTTACACAAAGACTTTTCTTCTTAAAATTATTCTCTTTAAAGAAATTTTTTTGTTTGTGCTTCTCCTCATCATCATATGCCTGATCCTTTATTTTGTGAGGACATTTAATTGCAAAATGGCCTATCTTACCAAAATTGAAACATTTGAAAGTCAGTTTACCTTTATATTTGCCTGATTCCTTCTTCAGTCTTCTCACACATTTTCCTTCAATTTCATCAGGCTCAGAATCCTCATTCTTGTCTACTTTAAATGATGCTTCTCTGGAGGTGGGTTTATCTTTAACTATTTTCATTTCATATGCAGTCAACGTTCCTAGAAGTTGATCAAATACCAAAGCTTTTAGATCATTAAGTTCTTCTATAGAAGAGACCTTCGGGTTGAACCTATTTGGTAGAGATCTCAAAATTTTTTGAACTAGAGAGGGTCCCTCAATTTTTTCACCAAGTGCTTTCATTGCATTTACCAGTTCTTCAACTCTCAAAAAGTACTTTCTAATAGTTTCATCCTCTTTCATCTTCATCTTTTCAAACTGTACTCTGTAGGTTTGAAGCTTGACGTCCTTTACCTTCTCATTACCTTCATAAATGCCAATGCATTTGTCCAACATTTCTTTGGCAGTTTCTAAGTGCATAAATTTTACAAATTCTTCTTCTGCAAGCCCACTCAGAATAACATTCATAGCCTTAACGTTGAAGATGAATTCTATCTTGTCATCCTTATTAGCTAGTACAACTGGCTTTACATAACTAGTATCTACCACATCCCATACATCTGCACCTAAATCCATTATGTAGGTTCTCATTCTAACTTTCCAGAAGGAAAAGTTTGTTCCATTGAATAGAGGGGCCTTATTGGTTGAAGTTCCTTCATGGTTTGACATGTTTAAGCTCTAGGATCTACCCTTAGATAAAAGGGGACGGCTCTGATACCAATTGTTGGACAACTGAGAGCAGGGGTGAATTAGTTGTTACTGTGCTTAAACAATTATATCCATTTTTAAATTCATTACATAACTCTCAATTATGATCACAATAATAAGAAATAGAGTATTCAACATCAATCACACACATGTACAATAAAGAGACAAATATTACTGAGGAAACCCATAAAGGGTGAAAACCTCTTCTTCTTTATATGATAATCATCTTCTATACATCATCATTCTTATGAGAACCAACTCATAATAAGGCTACCACCTCTGTTTTGAAAGCTGCTATTTGCTGAGAGCACCAACTCTCTGGTTTCTCTAGAACCCACTAGAAGGAAGTACCAACTCCCTGAATGTTCCAACACCAACTGGATGGAAGCACCGATTTCCAGTCATACAAGCACCGACCTACATATCAGAGAACTGATGTTCTCCCTTGCACCACCCGACCACCCTGTTTTCTTTGGCTGCAACCAGATGGAAGCTATAAATCCCTGCGTTCAAGAACCTACTTGAAACTATGAGAATAACAATCCTCCCTAGCACCTCCCATCCACCCTGAAATATAAACTTTTCTTTCTGTGAATTTATTACAGTGATTAAATAGTTGTTATTGGCTTACTAGGCTTATCATTGTTCTACTATGTTGCTCTGCTCTGCCTGCATCAGTGTCTTCCTGCTTGCATCCTCTTCAATTTTATGATCTTCTCCTCTGTCTCAGCATGCACACCTCAGCTTTCTCTTCTTCTCATGGATATGCATTTCTATTCTTTTCTTCTTCTATGCTTCAGCTACTGCACCTCATGCTTCTACACGAATGCACTACTCACAATAGTAGCGACATGATCCCTTCTATGTTCTCAATTTTTATAGTCTCAGTGCACCTTATGCCTTCTGCATGTGCTATGCCACTGCATACCATTCCTACGTTCATCATCACTCACACTTCTCATGAGGTCCTTTGGCTTCACTTACTGTAAGAGTCTTCGACCCCCTTCCATCTGTCAGTCGACTCTATGATGAGTCTACACTCCACTGGAAGTGGCCTCGAGACTCTTCAACTTCTCTGTCGATCACCTTGAAGACTCTTTGAATTCTTTGGAAAACGCAATCACTTCGTTCTAGCAGTTACAACCAATCAAGTATGGCTTCTTTGGCTATTGGAATCTTTGAACGGTTGAGATCTTGCTGGAAGGCGAAACCAAAGATCAACGGTTCCTCATGAATGATCCCTACGTGAACTGGCACCAGGCACAGGATGCCTCTCCAAAAGAAAACTGGCTGTGACCACAGGCCTAATCAAAAAGGTGCTTCGCAACTTGTGTTTTGAGGATTCTGACGTGAGTCTCCTTGACTCCTTCCTCTAGAATTCTCGATACCTGGAATGGAGCCTAGTTATGATAGCTCCTTCCATTCACGTGACCACCAATGATGACCAAGCGCTTATCCATAAAGGGATTTCACAATTCATAATTCAGGAATCCTATGTTGAGGCATATCGACTCTCCCATGTCGCAATCCCCAAAATGGAGCTTAGTAAATGCTAGCTCCTTCCCCTCACATGACCACCAGCGGTGACCAAAACCTACGCCAGAAGGTGTTTCACATTTCACATTTCAGGGATTCTCTGATGAGTCATCTCGACTCTCCATGTCATGAACTCCGAAATAGATCTTGGCTTCTCTAGCTTTGCTCTCTAGCTCTCGACGATGTGACAGCGAGATATGACCATTGGCTATCCATTTGAGCGCTTCGCTCTTCAGATCAATGGTCCACGATCCATGGTGATCGGACGACTATCCTCTGCCCTAGAACTTCAGCTTTCAGGACTTTGAGGGAGTGTTGATGATAAAACTCCCAAAACTAAACTCTCGGAATGACATCACTTGATGACATGACATGATCTGTTTGGTTGCCACATGTCACTCAGAATTTTGATTTCCAGGTTCCTGAAATGTCGAATTATCTTAATGCTTGTTGTTGTTTGATCGTGCCATGTGTCATTGCTGACATAGTCTTCCACCTGTCCTTTTTGATGTGGTCTGCCACATTCACCTCTTGTATCTGATGGCCCAGATTCGTCCTTGATCCAACGACTAGGATTATTTCACAATTTTGCATATCGCGATTTCGAGAGGTTAGGGAAATTTGTTCCTTTGACTTTCCAGTCAGCGAAAGGATGATCTTTCGCCATGTGTCCTTCTTGGATCAATGGTCCAGATTTGTCCTCGATCCAATGACTGAGATTATATTGTGATTTGTCATATCGTGAGTTCGAGAGGTTAGGGCACCTCCTTCCTTTGACCTTTCAGTCAACAAAATTCTGATCTTTAGCCACGTGTCCTTCTTGGATCGATGGTCCAGATCATTTCATGATCTCGCATATCGTGACTTCAAGGGGTTAGAGCACCTCCTTCCTTTGAATTTCCAGTCAACAAAATGCTGATATATGACTACGTGTCCTACCCGAAGATGGACGATCCTCCTGATTTCAGGATTTTGTAAGCCCGCTTCTCCTTGCACTTTAAAGAATGTGCAGGTTCTCCTGGATCCAATGACGATCGGACTCCGCGCTCAAATATAATGCCTGAGATCTGTCCTCCATCTGTGTGCTCCTCCTGTCTGGACTTACGATGTCTTTCGAGCCTGTTTGCCATCGTTGCTCTTGCCATCATTGTTCTTTCCATCAATGACAAGCTCACTCCCAACTGTAAACCTGGCAACAAACTCTTCCCCTTGCGGAAGCTCAATTTTACTGGTGCAGAAGAAGGATAGGACTTGGTGGATCTGCATTGATTACAGAGAATTAAACAAAATCATAGTCAGGAACTGGTACCCAATTCCCAAAATTGATTACCTTGGTAAGCAACTCAAGGGGGAAAGTTCTTCAACAAGATTGACCTAAAGTCTGGCTACCACCAGGTTCCCATCGAACCAACTGATGTATGGAAGACAACTTTCAAATCTAAAGAAGGTCTCTTCAAATGGTTGGTCATGCCCTTTGGCTTAACAAATGCACCATCCACTTTCATGAGGATGATGGATGATGTATTGATACCCTTCACCAACTCTTTTATGGTGGTATATTTGGATGACATCCTCATCTTCAGAAAAACTTGGGAGGAGAACATGCAACATATTCAATAGGTTTTGAGCACTCTGTGGCAACACAAGCTATATGAAAACTTGGAAAAATGCTCCTTTGGCATGAGCATGGTACAATACTTGGGCTACATTGTTGATGATCATGGGGTACATGTTGATCCAACTAAGATCCAAGTCATCCGTGACTATCCAGCCCTGACCACACTAACTGAGCTTCAGAGCTTCTTGGGACTGGTCAACGTCTATCGACATTTCATGTTGGGATTATCCCACACTGCATGGGACTTCATCCAAGTGACCAAGGTCGGTGGCAGGGAAAATTTTGCATGGGGGAGGGAACAACAATGAGCATTTGACGATCTGAAGCATCGCTTGTGCTTAGCTCCAATACTCTCCTTTCCTGATCTGCAAAAACCGTTTGAGATTGAGACTGATGCATCTGACTATGTTTTAGGTGTAGTTATCACTCAACACAGTCATTTGGTGGCATACCATAGTGAGACACTCTCATATACTATCCAGAAATACCCCACCTATGACAAGGAAATAATTCCATTGTATAATCCTGTCAACAATGGAAACATTATATTCCAGGAAAGGATAAAATCATCCACACTGATCACAAGTCTCTGTAGTTCACATAGACACAGGGGAAGTTGTAGAACGACCACCATCAGAAGTGGTCCACTGTTACACATTATTTTCGTCATCCCTATGACCGTTAATGATGTAAACCTATCTGTTGCCTTCAGAGGGGTCAGTGGCCTGAGTTCCTGAAGAGAGAAGGGAGAAGAACTTTTCCTGAGAAAAGAAGTTGCATTTTCCTGTGTAAAAACCTTCTAAAAAAGGAAGTTCGCAGGCTGCCTATGTATTAGGGTGCGAGAATGCCTAATTCTTGTAGGCTGCATCATAGCTAGGGTGCGAACTGTTTGCAGGCTACTCTATAGGCATTGTGCGAGAATGCTTACACGTGGGAAAAATGAGAGTTTTCTCGAATCTTCTAGAAGGAGAAACTTCCATGGTGAGGTGGCATCTGAATGTTTAGGATCTTACTCGCTTTCATGATTTAGTGGGATCATCCTAACCTCCTCACCTTATCCTCTTCAAATTATAAAAGGAGAGGAGCTCTCATGGAGAATGGGTTCTTAAGCTTGGTTAGCTTTGGTTGGCTTGGAATTATTAGCTTGGTTGGAGTGGCTTTGAGATTTTCTTTGTCAAGATAGATTTTGAGTAGCTATTAGATCCATGGTCTCAGAATCCTTGGAGCAAGAAGTGTGTGGGGAACGAAGGATAGTTGGAAGGGACCTTACAACATCAAGGCCATGGTTGTAATCTCTCTTTCACATTCAATATGATACAGTAATATGATTCTTTCCTATAAAGCTTGTTGTGTTTTATTGTATGATTCCTTGATCACATACATAGGTTTATATTGAGTTTATGCTATTGCTATCACTTTGGTTTGTTGCGCTCTTTTGCAGGTTCATCATTATATGAGCATTGGAACGGAGCTAGGATGGCGTTGGTGAGAGGAAGTGGCGTTTAAATGATATGTCACCTATCCCTCTTTAGTTAGTAAGTTCAATATCTAAAACTTAAGGAAAGGATCATATTCTGTCCTGTTTTGTTCTAGATCCAGGTGGATCTAGGGAGATCTGTTAGTGTCCGCACCTATCAATTAATCCAATAACATCCACCTACCTACAGTAGTTCCATATCAACATCAAGCAAAAGACAGGGAGCACAAATCATGTCATTGAATGCCTCAGTCGACCTCCCATGGATGCACTCACCACCATCCTCCATTCCTGTGGACATGAGGCATCTGAGTGGCACCAACTTTATCACCAAGATCTGGACTTCGCCATCAACTATAAACTCTTGGGTACAGGCGTGAATGTCACTGATTTTAACATCCAGGAAAGATTATTATGCCATCTGAGCCATCTCTTTGTTCCTACATGTGAGCATGAAAAGATTATTTGGGAGGCTCACTACAATCGGATGGCAGGACATTTTGGCATGGAGAAAACTATGTTCATTCTATAGAAACAACACTATTGGCCAAAACTTTGACAGGACGTCAGCAAGTATATCATATCTTGCTCTTCCTATCCTATTTACAAGACAACCATCAAGAAGAAAGGATTATACACCCCTCTTCTTACTCCTGAGAAGCCTTGGGAATCCATCTCAATGGATTACATGTCTGGCCTTCCATCCACCAAGCAAGGAAATGATTGTGTATTTGTGGTAGTTGATCGGTTTTCGAACATGGCCATCCTGACAGCCTGGAAGAAGAATATCACAATGACAGATACTACCAAGCTCTTCTTTGAACGAATGTGGGTCCATTTTGGGATACCACATATCATCATCTTCGACCAGGAAAATAGGTTCCTCAACACATTTTGGTTGAGTCTCTGGTCATTGTTGGACACCAAGCTCACTAAATCCACTACTTTCCACCCTCAAACGACGAACAAACATAGGTCGTTAATCAAATGATTGTGCACATCCTACGCATGTACAACTCTAAGAATATGTGTATATGGGATGAGAGTCTTACATACGTTCAAAACAATTACAACATGGCTCTTCATAGCTCCACCGACCATATCCCATTTCAGGTGGGGCTGGGATTCCAACCCTTGGGTCCCATTGATGTTGCACTACCTCTTGCAACCATACATAGATCATATTCCCAAGTTTAGTCTGAGACTGAAAAATCCACTAGATTCATTGATTGGATTCATCACATCTCCCAATCAGTCCATGAGATTTTACAGAAAGCTAATTCTAAGTACAAGCAACACCATGATCAAGACAGGGTACCGCACCAGTTTTAGGTGTGAGACAAGGTCTGGTTACATTTGCAGAAAGCGCGCCTTGCAAGACCCCATCAGAAGCTCTTCCCACTTCGCTATGGGAACTACACTATCACCAAGGTTGTGGGTAGTAATGGTTTTGAGCTCAACACTCCACCCTTCCTTGGCTTGCACCCAATGTTCAATGTGGACCTCCTTTAGCCATATTTTCCACCATTAATGGACACCTTAGAGATCGCAAAACAACTGACACCAACATAAATCAACCCTAACTGCATGGAACATGCATCCACTGATTAGATAGTAGAAACATAGTTCAATGGAACTCACCAACAAAGGATCCAACTTTATCTGGTTGTCAAGGCAGGGAAGCTCCTACACCAGGAAAGTGGCTCGCCCAGGGCCAAATTCAGCAGAATTTTCCTCACCTTATTGGGGAACTCAACACAATGGATACCATTACTTACTAAGGGGGGAGGAATGATCCAGATGGATATTGCTGGCCACTTGCCTATTCCAACTGGATCCTCTTGACAATTTTTATTTCAACACGTTCTTCTATACTTATTTGTAATTGTGGGTTATGTTAACACATAGGATGTATAGGTCTTGATGTCATGAGATTATCCATCATGATAAGGATAAGCCCTCATGAGTCACACCTTGTTTTCTTTTGCATCATTACCTTCACAGGTCACACCTCCATGGTTTTACTCAAAGTCTCCCCTTTGTCACTATAAATCCATTCAAGTGCGCAAGCTATGTTTGATTTGGCGCTACGAACTGACATTGTGAACTGATGGAAGAAGAGGGTTGGAGGTTATGCAGCTTGCAGGAATTTGAGTGAAAATATGAAATTACCAGCATCAACCTCATAGCCATCAGGTACTCCATGAGATTTTTTGTCTTCTTTGGAGTTCAGGAAAGGGTTTGGCTACTTGATTTTCCTTTGGCGCTGCGAACTGGCACAGGCGCTGCAAAATGCGATGCAAAATTTCCTGTTGCAGCTACTTTTACAGATTTGATCATAAATCTGAAATGGTAATGTGGGTTTCTCTGAAATGGTTTTTGGAGGAAGATGATATCCTTGTTGACTTGCTGACCAAATTTCAGCCTTACCCAGTTTGGCATTTGAGAGAAACAATTAAAACACCAGTGCACTGCGAAATGTGTTGCAAACTCTCTGTTTTGAATAGTTGTTGGATATTCACCTTGTTGGGAGGTTTCCACCTATAAAGGAGGGTTCAAACAACTTCTTAGAGATCATTTAAATGCAAAGGGACATCTGCACCTAAGTTTTATCTCCATTAAAGACTTCATGGAGTGAGTTGGAAACAATTTATTAATGACTTCCTACAATTTCCTGAAAATTAGCAGTTTGTTGGACTTTTGTCTCTTTGACTATTGCCACCTAGCTCCAAGGCCTAGAATCCAATGAAAGATATGGGATTCGAACTCCTAAGGATATTTTGATGCTATTTTATATTTAATGAAGGAGGGAGATCTTAGAGAAGGGTGGGATTCGTGATCTAAGAGAGGAGACAGATGGAGGAGCAGTTTAGTTGCTCAATTGTAAGCCTAAGGGCCTGTTGTAATTAGCATTTCCGCCATTAGATATTCATGAGAGTTGTTTATCAAACTTTGTGTTCTTTATTATCATTTTACCCTGTCATCATTTTTTAATGGAATTGTAGGCATTGAATATCAATGGTTGTTCATGAGGCAGGAGATTCATGAGCTACGAATTATTTGTAGTAATTGCCTCCTTTCATGATCTCTGTTCTAGTTATCTTTTAAGTCATTTTTGCAGAGAGGATATTTTCTTGATGATATTCTTCTTTTTGTTATCTTTCTTATACCTCCACCCATTATCATATCCCTTTTGGTCTGGTATGAGATTGAGTGCCTCTGAGATGTAGGATGTGTTGACTCCATGCCCAATGGATGACTTTGCAGACTGTTTTCTACCCTCTTTCTTGCTCTTCCTTGTTGATCCACCCTTTTATAATTGATTTAATATTTCAGGTTCGAATGGTTGATGTAAAAGATTGTTTTGATAATTTTAATGAAACAGAGCCTACTCTGGTTTTGATGTACAAGACTTGATGAAATCTTGTTTAATTGAAGTTAGTTCTCTTTTTTCCATATTATTTATCTCACTATGAAATTGTACTATCATTGAAGGATTCAAATGATATCTTGTAGCTGTATGCCAATGGATGTTTGATTGTGATATTGTTATATCTTTTTCATATTTTTGTTTGCTTGGATTTAAGAAGTTCTTGCATCTGAAGCATTTCTCTTCTTTGTCTACTGGCATAGCCTGAATCTAGTGGTAGATTTACTTCATTTTCTTACGAAGTCTTCCTCCTATCCATACTAATCCTCAAAACCATGAACTAAGTTAAGAAAGACATGTTTTTTTGATGCACTTTATCTAAAATTTCCTATGTTTTGACATTGTTGAACTAAGTTTTATCCATTTGACACCACATTCTAAGACTTGTCTCATAAACCTATTTGATGGGTATTGAGCTTGCACTTTAGTAGTCAAAGTGTAACTTTCAATGCTAACATGTTCTAGACTTCTGGGGTTGTCTGATGCCCTACACATCTTCCAGGGGGAGACTGGTGGCCTCCCACCTAATCCAACTGGCTTATTTTGGATGTTTTCATGTCATCACATCTTTTTGTACTTCCAGGGCTGTTTTGGGGCCCTAAACAATGTTGTTTTGGCTTGCCACAGTCAAACTTTAGACAAAGTCAGATTTTGACGGCGTAAAGTATAGTTCTGAAAAGGACTTTCCAATGGAATATCACACACCTAAAACAAAGGTCATATGCAAAAGTTACGACCCCAAGAATTTGATGTATCAACTTACCCATTGGGGCCCACATGACTTTTGGCGTTTCATCTCCTAGGGTTAGGTTTTTGGATGTGTAAGGTTCTGGAATTCATGAGTAATGTTAAAAAGGCCTCTGGAGCCTCATTGTAATCATTCTTCTCAGATGGATGCACATAGCAGCCACATCTCTTCTCAAAGATAACTACCACCATTTGAGAAAGTTGTTTCAGTTATGCAATTTTACAGTTTCAACCTATTTCATTTATTCAATAGAATATATTGTTCACCATATATATGTGTTGTTCTCCATGTGTCTGTGTTTATTGTATTCAGTCTGTTAATCAATTCGTTCTGCTCCTCAATCTGGATCAAAATTCCTTCTCTTAGTCAAAATTTGGCCCTCGAGGTTTCTCTGTATTAACTGTTTCAACAATAGTACATGAAAACTCTTAGGAAAACTCTCCAATTTTAGTTGACATTGTATTCCCGAAGTAGTTTAGAGGTGTACAATGTTTGAAGAGCCACAAGCCCCTTCTGTGGGTACAATTTTAATATTTAATGAGGTTCAATATGACCTTTGGATTTTTTCCTTCCCCTGTGACCTTTTGCCTTCCCAACTTTTGTCTTTATTCTCTTTGTAATGATGAGAAGGAGAAGATAGTAGTTGTAACACCCTTGTTTACCCCATCTTGTAATTAGTCATTAATTAGGATTACCATGTTGTGGGATGGGAACGATGTAAATGTATTATTGTTTGAATTGCCAATAACTGGCTGTGGGGGTGAAGCCTTGAAGTACCAGCCATGATATCACTAGAGGAAAGAGTGAGGAAAAATATGGAGAAGGTTCATTATGGGTATGACCCCAAATTTCCCCTTGGTGGGAATAACAAACCCTCTCTGGATCCCAAGGAGAGTAATCAGTTAATGAAAAAGGACTGGTGGTTGAGAAATCAACCACCCCCATGAATGGAAGCATGGTCTTGCTGAGGAGATAAGACATTGTCAGCTCGAAGTACCACAGAGTCCTTCAAACCCAGAATGACTCGAGTTTTCCTTCTGACAGAAGGAACAGGATAGGAGGGATGTGTGTGCAAGGCACGTAAGGGAATAAAGAGAAGAATGGAGAATGCGCGAAACTCTCTAGCTGAGAACGAGAAGAAGGCCATGAGCTTGATGATGAGAAAGCATATGATAAACCTCCCTGAGGCTATGACATAGAAGGAGATCTCTGAGAGTTTGCAGAGAACAAAACTTGAGTAGAAGCTGAGATAGAGAAAGAATCCCCGAGAAACTAAGAGAGTTCCCTGGTGATATTATGGCTTGGAACGGGGGTGGCCAGAGTACTAAGAATGAATTCCTCTAAGCCTATGGTTGGGTGGAAAGGACCACACCCATAGTCAGTGAGTTGGTTGCAACCTGTAAAAGATAAGTATACTTATACTCTGTGTAAATTGAGCTTTAACTGTGAAATAAAGTTGGATATCCTGTGAATTTTTAGAGATGTGCATGTTTGCTTGATGGTTAGACAATGTTCCTTTATCTTTAGCATGGCTGTGTTGGTTTGTACATGTAAATGCTCAAGCCCTATAGTGGCTCAAGTTAAAACAAAAGAACTGTGAGTTCGTCAACATTGGGCATAATTTCACGTGGGCGTGTGTACACTTCTAGTTATTCTGGACCTCCTGGATAAGGGAGTTCGTTAGGCTCAAGAGAGGTAGCGTGAAGGTGCATAGAGCCTACACTAGCTATGTAGGAGTGCAGAACTCACTAAGTTCTAAACTCTGGGAGAAACACAGGGAGCAACCCTTCATTCCGTTTAAGGTACCAGTAAGCTCAGGAGGTATAACACTCTTAGAGTGTAGACAAGAGGGCACATTATCCAGACCTTTCATTTGTGTGACCGATGGCTAATGATCACGGCATTAGCAATTTCTTGGATGAGAATATTTAAGTGTGTGTAGCCCCTGAAAATATTCAGAGTACCCATATGACGAGGGTCTGGAAACCCTACGCTAGTCTGAAAGGAGGTAGCTCTTATTGGATTTGGAGCTCCGGGAGTTCGAAGCTCTGGGAATGTTGAAACTTCACAATCGCCAAAACTATTGAAATTTAGAGCTGCGAAGCGTTGTGAGTCAATAATCTGGGGAGTTCATTGATGACCCTTCTTGACCGCCCAATCAACCAACATAGGTTTTTGGGTATGGTACTTCGTCGAAGTCCCATTTCGGGTCAATTGAGTTTTTGTAGCATCAAAAAACCTGAAGGTCGAAGTGACGAAGTAACATGGACCATAGATCCTCTGATCCTTCGGGATCCTTTTCAGTCATCCATCGTTAAGAACACATGTCACCCCTGACCCTCACCACGTGTCAGCCTCTGGTACGTGTCTTCCTAGCCAAAGTGGTTGGTCATGTAACCGTGACTCTAGGAGTCTCAGACTTTGGGACTTTAGAGGATCCAGGGTGTAGCATCGCGGAGATACCAAAAGGCCCGAAGGTTGGAGCTACGTGGAAAGCTTACGATATTTCATAAATATTGAGAGGCTGGAGCATTGGAACTAGGTCCACCGAAGGGTTGGACCCACCTATACCTATCCCTGCGTATATCGTGTTACCACCTATAGGTGGGGACCCTTCGGGATTTTGGGACTTCGAGACTCCGGAGGATTGGAACGTAGTGTCAAAGGTAAGTTGAAAAGGCCCGAAGGACCGAGTTACGTGGCAGCATTTCAGAACTTCGAGAGTTCAGGACTCTAAAAGATATGTGTGGAGAACGAAAAAGAGGTCTTAAGCACCAAAGTGTCAAATGATGAATTCTCCCCTCTCTTAAGTGTTCAATGGGGAACAAGCCCTGTCGTTGGATGAGACGGTGGATGGACTTCCCACCGTGGATGTAGGAACTTGGAGACGACATGTGTGAGGAGGATCCACGTGGCCTTGGTACAATAAGGCTCGCACAACTTTGGAAAGGTATAACTTTCTATCCAAAGCTCGGATTGAAGCGTTGAGACAATGGTGGGAAATATCTTGATGAGCAGAAGAGGATGAATATCTAGGAAATATGATTTGATATGTTTAATGAAAGATAAATTTTGATGCCCCATCCCTAGGAAAGTGACTCAGGGGTCAGGTTTGTTACAAAATGGTATCAGAGCATATAAACAACACTTGGCCTGCTTGGGCTCATCCAGGCGTCGTATGAAAATATTTTTTGGAGGACTTTAAGGGGTAACACACTATCTTACCCCATTCCTAAGAATCTTAGTAAACCTCTACTGAAGAGAAGAATGAGATATTTTACTGTTGGTATATGTTTTGGAAATTTGCATTGTATGTTGCTAATGTTTCCAAATAAAGAAGTTGACTTCACTCTACAATCATATGTGTTGTTGTACAGACATAAGATTGGTTTACCAAGGATAGGATGAGCATGTTGAGAATATTACTACCAAACATAAATTTTCTGCATAAATTCCTTGAGTAGAAGGATGTAGATTAAAATATAGTTGGGATTTTACCCAACGAGATTGAATCATGCTAGTATGTGGTGAAGGAAGCCTGTCATTTCTTTGGGAAATGATAGTTGATCATATAGGAGTGGGATTATGTTGATGGGAACTAATAGCAAGACTTGGATGTGAACGGATGGAAAGGATCCATAGCAGTAATAGTTACTGCTTTAGTGGAGGGTTAAACCTGGTATATGTGTATAATCCCTCATGATCATAGGAATGAGTCTGGTGACCATTCTCTAAAAAGAGAGAGCATGCACACCTCTCGGGTTTCAAAGGGAACTGAGAAATGAATTTTGTTTCTGGGTACATGAATTGTTGGGTAAGGTTTTTCTAATCAAATTCATAAACGTAGATGTAGAAATATAGAGTGATTGAGTGAGAAATCACAACAACCTCCCTTGATTGGTGGATAGGAAACTAATCTTCCATAATTCTTGTGGGAGGAGGAGAGTGGCCTCCGTCCCTGAATGTTGTTGAACAGAAGGAAGAATTCTAGGTGTAATGGTTAAGACTGATTATGACCTTAAGATACTCTGGATTTCTGAACTAGAATACTTAGTAAGTAACATAACTCGAAATTGCATTTGGCCTTTAAGGGAATAGTCCAAATGTTATTAGACATTAAACATTTATTATAATTAAGGTAAAATGGTTGATTAAATGTTGATCTTGAATGTGGTAAAGGAAGTGTTGGGGCACTTCTAGAATCCCAATGGGTCATATTGACATCCAATGGTGGATGGTATCCATATAGATATAGTTGGACCCTAGTGAAAGGAATCTAGAAAATGATTTCCTTGATCAAAAGGTCTATTGATCAAGACCATTTGGAAGCTAGATTGGTTGTTTTATCACCTTGGAGATGATTGTAATTTCCCAGACTGTATATATAAGTGGGAAATTTTTTCATGAAAGTTGAGGCAAGAGTATTTTCTTACTAGTTGTTATCGCATAGAAAGGGAAACATACTTATGAATGTATGTTAAACTGCCAGGTGGATATCTTGTGAATGACTCCAAGCTCTCCATTGAGAGGGAAGCTCAGTGTTGAGTGTCCCTATGAGGCTTGTCATGTGGATGGAAAAAACATCCTTGGAGGAGGATATGGAAGTCTGATATGTCCATGTACATCTATGACATGGAAAGGGTGCAAGCAATGAGCTTGCATGATGAATGTTTGGCTAGGTTTGTATGTGTTTGAATGCATCGGTTAATGAATTGTGAGGCTCTTGACATGAAGACTGATATTAATACCAATTAGGTATGAAAGATATTAAATGTGCAAGTGATGCACATGCATGATGTAAGGATAAATGTATACTAAAGGCACAATATGGCTTCCTTGATGGGTGATATGTAAGGAAAGAATTGCACTTGGCAAGATTAAGTGAATGCCATGGATTCATGGTTGAATTCATTTTGAAGAGTCATGAAAGCTATGTTTTGAATGATATCTTAAGGGTAATGTGCTCCATTCCTGCAAGAAACACTAGTATAAATAGAAGAAAGAGTGGACGAGAAAGGATGCTTTGTTGTCATGACAAGAGGCAAATGATTCTACCTTTGAGAGTCACATGAGAATGATTGTGAACAACCATGAGTTGACTGATTTTAAAATAGAGATGTAGGTGGGCTATGAAATATACCTATGGAAGCTACACATAGGCTTATGATTATGCATATGGTTAAGAACATCATGGATGTAAGTTAACAAAACTAGAATATGTTTGGATACATAATTTGGATGCATGACTAAGATGCATGTTTATATTCCTTATGAAATATTTGGTACTGAGCTAAAGCCAACTCCAGGTTGAGGCTATCACAAATAGCGAAGGATATGCAATAAGGAAGTTGCATAATGAAAGAGTTCCCTGTGGAGGAATTGTGTGAAGACTCTCTCAGGAGAACAAAGTCGCAACCTTATTGACTGCTAAGAACAGGGATGATTTTAATGATGGAAATTTATTTTAAAATGTAGAAACCTTGGCGAATCTTACTAATCCTTTATATGCCAACTATAAATGTTTGGCAATATTTTTGTAAAAATATTCAAATTTCTAAGGATTTTATATAGTTTTTATAAAATTTTGGCAATTTTTAAGGTAAAATAATTTTATCCTATAGAATTTGGGCGAATCATTTTTAAAAT
>ML788994.1:404997-462423 GCA_009831015.1 Picea engelmannii
CAATATTTTTGTAAAAATATTCAAATTTCTAAGGATTTTATATAGTTTTTATAAAATTTTGGCAATTTTTAAGGTAAAATAATTTTATCCTATAGAATTTGGGCGAATCATTTTTAAAATAGTGAATCTCGTTTTTGGAAAAATCATGGAAAATTAGCCCATGAGCGAAATTTAGCCCCTAAAATCATCTATGGCTGAGAATTAGGCAGTGAGCTACAAGCTTGTATAAATATATATATATATATAAGAATCCTGGATTACATTTCGAAAAACATCATGTAATGAATAGAAGACTAATAATGAATCTTGACCATTCTGATAAGCGAATGGTAACGTGCAGGATGCATAGGTTCATGATTCATTATGGACAAAAGGGTTTCCTATTAAATCATGTTGATGTATCCTAAGAGTTAGGATGAGCCTAACCGAGGCTGCTCAAGAAAAGAGCAGAAAGATCACAATAAGAAGTAGATTCCATAAGTAAAGGGGGAGAAAAGGTGGAACACGTTTCTCACCATAAGGACCCTGAATTGTGTAACAGAGCCGTAGAATTAAAAGAGCAATTGTGGAAACTAGTACAGCTGGTAAAAGGAAAATAAACCTCCTGAGTATGATTAAATGAGTATATTTGACTGAATAGGCTTGGTTGAAGCCATGATTAAGAAAAGGCAGTGAGGCCTTAGAGATAACTCAACCGGGCTGAAAAGTCCCAGGCGGTGTAGAAAGAATTGGAAGAACGGGAGAGCCCTCAATTATTTTCTTGATGAGTATTATGTTTTATCTAGGATGAGAATATTGTAAGATAATGAAAGTAAAAGGTTCTTACACCATAATGATGATGGTTGTATTGATATAGAAAAAATCGATATATGTTTGTGTTGCACTCATGGAAACATTAAGGATAATGTGATGAATGCATAAAGATATTCTAGGACATGTATGAAAATGTTTTACTACCTTAATGTTATGCATGAAATTTTGAAACACAGTTGTATGACATGGATACCCAAGTAGAGTATGATTCAGGAGGAAAACCCTGATCGAATCAGGTTAATCAAGGACATGACAAAGGAGATGAATGTGAGTCGTTCATCTGAGAGAAAATCGATCTCAGTCATCATATCGACTTCAATATCCATCGGAGTTATTGTATCAAACACCATTTGTTCGGTTAGGTCAACGGTCGGGGATCATTGTGGAACGCGAAGGAAAAATTAACAGACGTACTAGTTCACGGTCTGCCATCAACCAACATCATTGATCTCATCGGGTTGGAGGATCAACGACCTCGATTAAAAGAGTCAGGCGAGCACTTTTCAGATTGCAGAGGTTGAAATCTTGCTAAAGAGTGAGCATATAGGGGTTTCACAATCATTGTGAACCACCAATATGTGAACGATCGGGGGTGAAACTGCAAGGAACCCACGCGTTAATGCCACGTAAATGCATACTGTGATTGGGTTTTGTGGTTGAATTTAGCAAATTGAAGCTTTGAATTCTATGTCAAACACTTATGTGTTGGAATTATTATTATCTAGAAATCGTGTGGTTTAAAATTGATCGAGGGCTAAGATCGACGATCATGATCATTGCAGAGATTGCATATGCAAACAGGTTAACGTCGAGACCTGTAACTGTAATTTAAACTCAATATAACATTTTTTTTAGTTTGGGATCCAATCATAGATCGGATGACCCGTATTCATTATAGAGATCGGGAGGAGACTTAAACTGCAAGCTAGTTGAGGTTCTGCAATCCCTTGCTGTCGTTGGATCTAGGGGAAGACGGATCTACACCATTGATTTGCAGATAAGGGATTAATATAGGATCATAGTGCCTGGATACAAGATTTGAAAGGATAGCGCCTGAAAAGAATAAAGCCAAGGTCACAGCTCTTGGTCGGAGGGAGAGAAAATGGCGTTCCTCTGGGCTAGCCAAGAAAGATAGAGTTTAGCACTCTGCGTTAGACTGTGGTCATGGGGATTGATTCTATGGGAATAAAGGTGTTCATAGTTAGCACATTTTATGGAATTGCTTCGAGGAAATCCATGTTTGCATAAAGGGAAGACTATGGACCTTCCATTGAGGAAGGAGGACCTTTCGAAATTTTACTTACATTGTATGGGTGTCAAAGAAAAGAAATTTTGGGTGGCCATGAGTGTGGACACCTTGGTTACAAACGAACAAAGAATGCTTGGGTGAATTCAAGAGAAAATTATAGTTTCATATGTGCCAACTTGGGATCATGATCAACCTATAGTAGGAAGCAAAATTCGGTTGCAATAATGAATGAGAATGAATAATCCATATGGTGAAAATATTGGCTAAGCTCCAAAACACCATGGAAGAGTGCTTGTCATAAAGTGTGGAAAACTTGAAATCAATGCAAGGGTGCATTGGGTATGAATGCGGCCACGAATGTTGGAACATTCATTAAAGTCAATTGTAATTTGAATTACATATTGAAAAGTTTGGTAAGCTGAAATGATGCATATGTAAGGGATGATGTTTCCTTCCATGTTTATATAGATGTGGTATAACTGTTAGAATGCACAAGTAAAGAAAGGTTGTGATGACATTTTTAAATGTGATGAGAATATATATATATATATATGAGAAACTAACAATTTGTTTAGCTGTGTAAAGAATGAATTGCAGGAAGAAGGATCCTTAGATATGGCAATGTTGTAAGCCCACAAGGAAGACCAATTTCTTGTTGAGATAAACTACTATGGGGAGGAAAGTGCTCGTGAATCTATTCCTTGTGTGGAACAAATCTGAAAAAAAAAATGTGGAATTTGGAAATCTGTGGGTGACAGATTTACAAGAAAAATTCTGAATTTGAAATTTATGATGATGTCTCATGAATTTCTGTATACCTACGATACATGTGAGAATAAAATATCAGTCTAGAAAGGACAAATGAAGGTTGTCAAATTGAAAAGCATGAAAAATGGCTACTGTTGAGCCATGGGAACCACGTGGTAAGCCATGATCTCCTGGAATATGTTGTGTTGAGGTAACATAAGACAGAGGGACGCCTCGGTAGAGAAAGTCTAAGGGATGCCTCAATTGTAAGGCTCAATGAAGTCTCTAGAACTCTTATTGTGAGAGAAATCCTTGGCAAGGCAAGATGGATCGCCCGAGGGACTATATAGCAGAGAAGGGGATGCCTGAGCCTGGGCTTGGAGGGTGAGTGACCGCAAGGAAGAGGAGACTTTGATAATTCTTATAAACTATTAATTGGGATCATGCACACAATGGGTATGTCAAGGAAAAAAAATGAGCCAAGATAACCAGACAACCATGTGGATGGAAATCTACAAACTGCATAGATAAGTATTATGCTAAATTATGAAATTTTCCTCTTGAATTTTGAACAACACTAAAATATTTTCGCATGACACTATGATTAATGTGCTTGTTGTCCAAGAATTATTGAAGGAAAGTGACAAAGGTTAAGAGTCTAAAAAAGGACATGACTAAGAAAGAAGTTCAAGACTTACAAAGTGGCTGAATGAGAAAGGCATGACAAGTGTTACTAAGAAAGAACATCGAGGACGATGTTCCTTTTTAAGGGGGAGGGGATTGTAACACCCTTGTTTCCACAAACTTGCAATTAATCATTAATTAGGATTAACATGTTATATAATATGAATGATGTAGATATATTATTGTTTGAATTGCCAATAACCGACTGTGGGAGTAAAGCCTTGAATTACTAGCCATGATATCACTCGAGGGAAGAGTGAGAAAAACTACGGAGAAGGTTCATTATGGGTATGACCCCAAATTTTCCCTTGGTGGGAATAACAAACCCTCTCTAGATCCCAAGGAGAGAAATCAATTAATGAAAAAGGACTGGTGTTTGAGAAATCAACCACCCCCATGAATGAAAGCATGGTCTAGCTGAGGAGACAGGACACGGTCAGCCCAAAGTACCACAGAGTCCTGCAGACCCAGACTGACCTGAGTTTTCCTTCTGACAGAAGGAACATGATAGGCAGGATGTGCGTGCAAGGCACGTAAGGGAATAAAGAGAAGAGTGGAGAATGTGCAAAGCTCTCCAACTGAGAATGAGAAGAAGGTCGTGAGATTGATGTTGAGAAAGTGTCTGATAAACCTCACTAAGGTCATGAAAGAGAAGGAGATCTCTGAGAGTTTGCAAATAATAGAACTTGAGCAGAAGATAAGATAGAGAAAGAATCCCTGAGAAACTGCGAGAGTTCCCGAGTGATATCATGGCTTGGCACGGTGGTGGCCAGAGTGCTAAGAATCAATGCCTCTGAGCCTATGGTTGGGTGGAAAGGTGCACACTCATAGTTAGTGAGTTGGATGCAACCTGTAAAAGATAAGTATACTCATACTCTATGTAAATTAAGTTGTAACTGTGAAATAAAGTTGGATATCCTGTGAATGTTTAGAGATGTGCATGTTTTCTTGATGGTTGGACTGTGTTCCTTTATCTTTGGCATGACTGTGTTGGGTTTTACACATAAATTCTCAAGCCCCTATAGTGGCTCAAGTTAAAACAAAAGAATTGTGAGTCTGTTGATCTTGGGCATAGTTTCACGTGTGTGTGTGTGTACACTTCTAGTTATTTTGGGCCTCCTGGATAAGGGATTTTGTTAGGCTCAAGAGAGGTAGAGAGGAGGTGCATAGAGCCTACACCAGCTACGTAGGAGTGGAGATATCTCTAAGTTCTAAAATTTGGGAGAAACACAAGGAGCGTCCCTTCATTCCATTTAAGGTATTAGTAAGCTCAAGAGGTATAACACTCTTAGAGTGTAGATAAGGGGGTGCATTCCCAAGAACCTTCATCTATGTGACCGAGGGCTCATTCTCATGGCCTTTTCCCGGCTGAGAATTAAGTGTGTGTAGCCCCTGAAAATATTCGGAGGACCCATATGACTAGGGTCTGGAAATCCTGCCCTAGTCTGAAAGGAGTTAGCTCTTATTGGCTTCGGAGCTCTAGCATTCGATGGTCCGAGAATGTTGAAACTTCACAATCCCCAAAACTCTTGAATGTTGGAGTTGTGAAGCATTGTGAGTCATTTATCTATGGAGTCCATTGATGACCCTTCTTGATCCCCCGATCAACCAACAAACGTTTTCGCATATGGTACTTCGACGAAGTCCCACTTCGGGAGAATGGAGTTGCTCTAGCATTAAAATCCCCGAAGGCCGAAGTGAAAAAGTAACGTGGTGATCCAGCTGGATATTGGTGGCCACCCACCTTTCCCAACTTGCTCGAAACAATTTTCTAGCAATTTACTATTTTTAGTAGTTTTTTAACTTCCAGGGCCATTTTGAGGGCCTAAATGAAGGTTTTTCGGGATTGAGCTTCGCAATGATAGCCTAAGTGATCCGAAAATATCTTTTAAATGACAATGGTTGAGTTATTTATCATGTGTTAATTAACCATTTAGGAAGCTGAATGAAAGAGGAAGAAATGCTGAGAAAACATAACATCCATATACACATATACATATTTGAAATAAAGCATAAACAATAGCAAACCATAAACACCAATGTGATAATGGAGTTCGACAATCTCGCCTACGTCTCTGGGCCTTTGTCTTAATGGGTGAGACTTTCTTATTTCCGTTCAAATATTTAAAAGTACATCATAGTAGTTCCAAAATGATTACAAACTGATATGGTCTTGTTCTACTAGATCTCTAGAATCCAACAAAAGAAACGACATTGAAATCGGATGACCGGAGCTCCCAGAAATGACCCGCAAAGGTGCTCTCCTCAACAACTTCACTGCATAAAAATGGATTTGGCTTGGCATAAACCTACTCTGAACCTCCTCTTTGGATTCAAGAAACATTTTTTTATATAGGCCTAAAGTTGTTAACCATCTCCCAACTTCTCCCCAAGATCTGGCCTCAAAAAGGGCCCAATATCCCCCAAAAATGACCAAAAACTCAAAAAACTATTGAATAATACTAATAAAATCTTTATTATAAAGTAAATAACCCACTATTGCATATAAAACAAGGCACAACCCCCTTTTCGTGAGCCCCTGGTTGGATGGAAGGTGGCCATGTGGCCTTGGACTAAACTCCTGGTGCGGTGGCCCCTTTTCTGTTTGGATCTGGTCATATGGAAAATCCTTGGAGCCACGCGCCTACATAGTGGTTAGCCTCCCGATGGTTAAGCCTAGGGTTTATTCCCCTTGGTCAGTGGGATATCTCAGTCGACTGGGGCTAACCTCGAAATATTCATGCCCAAACAAAGAGTGTCAACAATCATGTGACATGTGCCATGCGATCGGGCTAGAGGCTATGAAATCGAAGAACGCACCAACGATAAGGGTAGTGGTTACATTGCAGGGTCACATGGTTAGGATTTACGTCGAGGGTTGGGGCTAGGCCCCAACCCTAACTCCACCTGTAAATACACCATAGCAAACTTATATAAAATATTTATTGCAAGGTTAACAAGCACCATGCTAGGGCAAGTTGGCTAGCCCAGCCCTACCAAAACTCTTCCGCCCATGCCGAGGTCGCGCGTTCAAACCTCATGGAGTCCATAAATTTTGCAAATACCATTAACCAACCAATGTGTGCTGCGTGGTATCCCGTGTCTAGGCCATGTGGCACCTTCTCATTCACCGAATACAATGCCACATGTCATTCTCCTATTGGTCCGGCTGTCTACCCAGTCACCACACTTGCCCAGTCACTATCTGCCATGTGTCATATGTACGTCATACGAGCATGCCACGTGTCAACCTTGTAGTGGTCACATGTGTCACTCCTGGATTGGTCCACCTGTACTTGCCACATCAACATCCAACTGTACCCTTCCACATCAGCTATACGGCCAGCTGTCATGTGTCACCTCTAGATGCTGCCACGTCAACATGATGTCATCAGCGTGACGTCATGATGACGCCAGCGTTGAATTTTTGGCCTGTTGATTGTTGAATTTTTGCCTCTTTGTAAAAATGAACAGATCATGATATTAGAAGCATATGACGTTTGTTTGAGCCCGTTCAAGTTGCGTTGGTTCGTAACATTGAGGCCTAAGCACATCCATTTTGAAACCATTCTGGGAACTTTTATTTTTAGGCCTTTCTGAGCCCCATCAAGTTCTTGGATCAAATTCTGGATCATTAAGACTCTGATTAAGCCCCCAAAATTAATCTCCTCAACAATACCTTTCCAACGCGCTACCATGCACCTAAAACGGAGATCGTATGCCAAAGTTACGACCCCGGGAAGTTGATGTACTAACTTACCCAAACGAGGCCCACATGACTTTTGCCACTTCATCTCCTAGAGTTAGGTTTTTGGATGTCTAGGGTTTTTGACATTCTTGTTTATTGTAAAAAGGCCTTCATAGCCTCATTGTAATCATCTTATTATGAATGAGCACAACTGTCACATCTCTTCTCAGAGATAAGCCGCCACCATTCAAACAAGCTTGTTTTCTGCTGCATTTTATAGTTTCATCTTATTTCCTTATTGAATAGAAAACCAGTTTGATTGTATCTATGTTGTTCTGTGTTAAGCATATTTTAATAATCTGTATTCATTTCGTTCTTCTCATAAAATTTGGATCAGTGGTATCAGAGCGGTCTGCTCCTTGTCGTCTTAATGCATGTCCCCAACGAGGTCAGGGTACAAAGAATTGGGTCTCGAGCTTGTTTCTCTTGAGGAAAAAATCTCTTGCACGCACAAGCTACCTCTCATGGAAGAGAAAAGAAATATGATGGGACATGAGATCCTTTCAAAATGTTGCTTGAGGAATCCCTCATGCAACAGAGGAACAAGATGATGGATATTTCCGTGCAAATCCTTTGGCGGCTACCCACATGCGACACATATTCCTCGAGCAGAGGTGCCGCCCCCTTCAAGGAACAAATAAACTTCGATATTCCTATATTTTAAGGTCATATAGACGCAAATGTTGTAGACAAGTGATTGAATCTACTAGAAGAGTATTTTTCTATCCATAACTTTTTGAATAGAGAAAATATTATGTTTGCACTCCTCAAAGTCATTCCCCATGTCAAAGATTGGTGGGAAACTTTCTGTGATAAAAAGGAAACAGAGGAACCCTCGTTATTTATAGTCACAACCACCTGGGAATCCCTCAGAGATGCTATTAAGGAAGAATACTACCCTATTGGAAGTTATGACGACTTCTATACCAATTGGACCACACTGCGATAAGAAAGAGACCAAGCAGTGTTAGAGTTCAAAAATATCTTCCATACCTTGCACATTGTTGTCACTTGACCAAGTTTTGGAGAACCTGGGTCACACTTGACCGATTTTGGGACTTCGACAGGCTGGTCGAAGGTGGAGCGCAAGGCGAAGCGGATATCGCGGGATCTCGGCCCCTTCTTAGGGAATTTTTGGGTTAGGGTTTATGGAACAGGTATGGGATGTAGGCCCATGGGTTTACCCATGTTTAGGCCCATTTTGTAATGTATAAATATATAGCTAGGTGATGTAAGAAGAGACCAGTGTGCTAAGTGCTAGAGTTCTATCTATGTGACTACAGAGGGCTTTGTGCTTACTGTCTATTAAGAACTTGCAGAGCTAAGTGCAAGTGATTGTAAGAAGCTTGTGTGCAGCTTGTAAGAAGGCTTTGTGCTTAAACCTATCTTGGGGAAGGAGAATATGCCGAGGTGCACACAGATCTCCTGTACTATGCGAAGTAGGTTCTTGTGGCTCTATGCTTGTAGAAGATTGAAAGAAGACAATAAATAAGAGAAGAGTTGTTGGACGTAGCTCCACACTGGGGTGAACCACGTATATCCTGTGTTGTGGTTGCTTTGTGCATTATAGTTGTTATGTTATTGATGTGATGTATTCTTAGTGCAATGATATATGTTAGATGCATGTGATGTATTCTATTTATATGTGCTAAGTGTTGGATGTATTAGATCTTGTGGAATATTGCATTGCTTTGTAATTAGGGTTTGAATCTGTGATGTTAATAAGGGTTAAATGTTGATGAATGTTAACTGCTAAGTGCTCTGTTAGTGTTATAATCATAGATCTGTGTCCTAGCTAGGTTGAAGATACTTGAGTCCTGCAAACCCCCTGCCTCTACCTCGGGTGAGACTTCATCTGCTTTGCAGGTGTTGCCGAAAGGGCCGGTAGTTAGGGTTTTGTTGGTGCACTGCTGAAGCGTTGAACCCTAGGTCTGACCCTATGCCAACAAATGGTTCCGTTGCCGGGATTGAAACTGTGATGGCTGGGAACTGAAGAAAAGAGAAATCTTTGTGCGTAGATCTACTTCCCTAGTGCACAGTATTCTAATTGACTTGCGAAGCTCTGTGCTAAGAAGAGAAGTCTAATTTGAATAAAAGAGTTAAGATCTTGAAGTTTTGTGCTTTGATAAAGGTAATATAAGTGAACATTTTTACTTTGAAAGAATGGATCTAGGTATGTTTAATAGATTTGTTCCTAGTCTGAAAACTAGGGTACAACTAGAAGAAAGAAGATTTGATATGAATAGATCTGATAAGAATAGTGAAAGATATGTTATTCCTATGCATAGAAAGAATGTTTGGACTAACAAATGGATGCAGGATTCTAGAAAAAATTTCTTGCAGGTTAGTTACTGTGATCCCAGTGCACAGTACAAGAAAGGTTGGGGATTGTTCAAGAGAAAGAGAGGGTTAACTCTTTGTTATAGTTGCAGAAGATTGGGACATCTTGCTAAGGAATGCCCTGGTAGAGGTCCTATTTTCCTATGTTGTAAGGCTACTGGACATGAAGTTTTGGATTTCCCTAGAATGATTGCTAAAGTTGAAAAGATGAATATGAGACAAGAAAATAAGGATATGATAAAACCCCAAAAAGAATAAGATATTGTATTATTACAGATGAAAGAAAAACTAAATGATCATAGAGATATCAACTTACCAGATATCTTAAAAGAGAAGGAGCACATAGAAACAATAATAGGAGACTTAGACATAGACTGTGTTCTAGATGAGGAAACCCAGATGAATATCATGATAGAAAGAACTTGGCAAATTTTGGGAAAGCCTGCTATGGTTCCTTCATTAGGAGGAATAGGATTATTTAGAAGAAAGTTGATAAACCTATGTGTAAGACTTACCTAGACATCTATGAATGCTCATGGAACTTCGACAAAAGAATAATTTGAGACCATCAAGTTTGTTGAGAACATCACCCCATTTGCTATTTTTCTAGGAAAAACCTGGATTGAGAAAGATCAGATACGAAGGAAACAAGAAGAGGAGGATCTAGAACATAAAGAGAAAGAACTAAGAGATTTCATGGCTAGGAGAATAGCGCACTTACTGGAAGAACAAGAGGACCAGTTGAAGCTAATAAGGACCAGAGATATGAACGTTGAAGTTGAAAGAACACAGGAAGACTTGAAACACCTATCTGTACAAGAGAGTAGAGAACCTACCCCAGAAAGAGAGGAAGTATTACCCTCGAACCCTATGAAAGACCATATATAGTGCGAAGTTACTATGCCAAGAGGAGATAAGAATAATAATGGAAAGAGAAAACCAGTGACTCAAATTACAGGAAAGAAAGCCAGAAATCTCAGCAGAAAGAAAGCAAAGTTAGAAAATTTACAGGAAGTTCCAAGGAGGACTCCGTAGAAAGAAGGTTTGCAGAATTGGAACTTCGTCGGGATATAATAATAGCGTATATTGGCACTTCACCATGGCAAAGAAATATGACCATTGGAGGCGTCCCGACCATTAGAAAGACGCTCTAGAATGGTTAGAAAAACAATTATTGTTGGAAAGTTCACCACTGGACCATTGGGACTGCACCATAATGGATGGAATAGCATTGATTGAGGCGTTCCTACCCGTTGGAAGATTCTGTTACGACGTTGTCTATTTATCCTGTAGAGCACTGCACCGAGAACACTTTTTCCAATTGTGATTATCTGAGCCCACAAAGAATTAGTTTCTTTCACGTAGTGATTATTGAGACCTCACCATTCATTCTGTTACATTGAGTGTAGTTCACCGACATGAGATATCAGATCTCGATTGTGCATGTCGGATGAAATTAGTGCCATTGAAGCTACTATCACCAATCGAGAGGACGAAAAGAGACCAGGAACAATGCATGGTTCAACAACAGGCCCATGCCATTCAGAGCAAGGTCATGGAAGTGATCCAATGACTCCAGCTAGTGCAGGATGCAACTTGCATACCTTTTGAGGAGATTGAAGGACAAGGTGCAGAGCTAGAACAATTAGTCACCTCATTTGAAAAACGATTGGAAGGACCTGTCACTGCAAAGGTCATTCAAGAGTTCGTCGAGTAGGAGGCTCTGGCGAAGCAACATGTCGAAGCAGCTCGAGCCAAGATCAAACCATTTGAGGTAGAGTTACCCAGATCAGAGTGACTCGGAATGAGTCACAGGTGAGTGTTGGGGGCCTGTTGTCCCTTGACCAAGTTTTGGAGAACTTGGGTCACATTTGACCGATTTTGGGACTTCGACAGGCTGGTCGAAGGTGGAGTGCAAGGAGAAGAGGAGATCGTGGGATCTCGACCCCTTCTTAGGGAATTTTTGGGTTTAGGGTTTATGTAGTGGGTATGGGATGTAGGCCCATGGGTTTACCCATGTTTAGGCCCATTTTTTAATGTATAAATAGATATCTAGGCGATGTAAGAAGAAGCCAATGTGATAAGTGCTAGAGTTTGATCTATGTGAGTGCAAAGGGATTTGTGCTTACTATGTGTTAAGAGCTTGCATAACTAAGTGAAAGTGATTGTAAGAAGCTTGTGTGTAGCTTGTAAGAAGGCTTTGTGCTTAAACCTATCTCGGGGAAGGAGGATCTGGTGAGGTGCGTGCATATCTCATGTCTTATGAAGAGTAGGTTATTATGGCTCTATGCTTGTAGAACATTGAAAGAAGAAAACAAAGAAGAGAAGATTTGGTGGACATAGCCCCACACTGGGGTGAACCACATATATCCTGTGTTGTGGTTGCTTTGTGCATTATAGTTGTTATGTTATTGATGTGATGTATGATTAGTGCAATGATATATGTTAGATGCATCTAATATAATATCTTAGTTCTTAGTAATATGAATGACTGCTAGATATGATCTATTTCTACGTGATAAGTGTTGGATGTATTAGATCTTGTGGAATATTGCATTGCTCTGTAATTAGGGTTTGAATCTGCAATGTGAATAGGGGTCAAATGTTGATGAATGTTAACTTCTAAGTTCTTTTTTAGTGTTATAATCACATATCTGTGTCCCAGATAGGTTCCATACACTTAAATACTGCAACCCCCCTACCTCTACCTCAGGTGAGACTTCATCTTCTTCGTAGGTGTTTCCAAAAGGGCCAATAGTTAGAGTTTTGTTGGTGCACTGTTGAAGCGTTGAACCCTGGGTCTGCCCCTGTGCCAACATGTAGCAAGTTGGGTATGAAATATTCATAACAACATCTAGTGCTCAAGTATCGTGGTGCTCTACTTAGATACATCCAGACCAAAATGGAATTTCCGGATATCTCATCCTTGGGCATGACCTACCAATATGTTGTCAAAATCGAGCAGAAGCTCAAACAAAAGACACGACAATTTGGGCCGGGGAACCCCTCACAACAAAATCTAGGAAGGGGTGGCCCCAACCCACAAAACAAAGGAAAACAAAAATATGGACAGTATCAGGACAACCAGTCAAAGCCACAAGCAAAGAGGGACACCGGAAAAAAAAGAAAGATACGGGAAGTGGTGCGACTTCCATAAGATCCCTTGGCATAACACTATTGACTGTCGCTCAAAGAAGTCACTTGTGGCTGAAGTGAAATCCTCTGAATTAGATGTGGGTTATAACTTTGAGTCAGAACCAAAAAGGGGAAGACGTATCATTGATGCGGAACCCAATTCCATCGTTGCTACCACCAAGCTCCATCCTGGTGAACCAGATGAGCCAGAAGAAGTCGAGCACCTCTTCCATTCATAGATGTGGGTAAAAGGAACCTCGCTTCACTTCATCGTTGATAGCGGTACCCAAAAGAAGCTCATCTCAGCAGAGGTCATCAAGCAGTTGGCCCTGCTAACAACATCACACCCACAACCCTAAACCATTGGATGGCTTCGCCAAGGAAGCGATCTCTATGTCAGCCAACAATTTCGACTGTCATATGACATCAAGCCCTTCAAAGATGAGGTATTGTGTGATGTTTCTCCTCTCAAAGTTTGTAATGTTATTTTGGGCCAACCTTATTTATGGAGACATCATGTTGTATATGATTCTAGGCCTCATAGTGTTATTATTACTTTGAACATGAAATTATACACGATACCCGAGGCAATCCCTCCTAGTGTTATTTTCTTGATCTTTTCCAAGCAATGCAAGAAGGTCATCTCTCAGAGTGAGAAAAATATCACAGCCACATCTAGGGCCTCCGTTACCGATCTTTCTACACAACAGAAGAAAGTGGGTAAGGTCGTGGAATAATTCTCATATATCTTCTCCTCTCCTACCGGGGTACCTATGCACTGCCAAGTCAAGCATCCCATTGATCTGACCCCAGGAACATCACTACCCAATGGGCCAGTCTATCACCGCTCTCTACTAGAAAAAGAGGATATCAAGAGGCAGATCCAAGAACTTCTCCACAAGGGGCACATACATCCCAGATCATCTCCTTGTGGGAGCCCAATCGTGTTGGTGCAGAAGAAAGATGGGACCTGACGACTCTACATTGATGATCGTGCCCTGAATAAAATCATGGTCTGAAACTGGAACCCAATTCCTTGAATCGATGACCTCCTTGATCAGCTCACAGGGTCCAAATACTTTAGTAATATTGATCTGACATCTGGCTACCACCAGGTCCCAATAGAACAGATAGATGTATGGAAGACTGCCTTCAACTCAAAATAAGGTATTTTTTAATGGTTGGTCATGCCCTTTTGTTTGAAAAATGCTCCAACAAATTTTATGAGGATGATGGAAAATATCCTATGAACTTTCACAAATACTTTTGTAGTGGTGTATCTGGATGACATCCTCATATACAACAGGACTTGGGAAAAACACTTGCAACATATTCAGCAGGTTCTGCACACGCTACAACAACACAAACTATATGAAAACTTGGAAAAATTCTCCTTCGGCATGGACAGGGTCCATTACTTAGTCTACATAGTTGATTGAGATGGTGTGCATGTGGATCCAGCCAAGATCCAGGTCATCCATGACTATCCAACCCCAACCACACTCATTGAACTTCAGAGCTTCTTGGGCCTCACCAATTTCTATCGCAGGTTCGTGTTGGGATTATATGATATTGCATGGGCCCTCAACCAAGTAACCAGGGATGGTGGTAAGGAAAACTTTGTGTGGGGCCTTTCCCAAAAACAAGCCTTCAATGACCTAAAGAAGCACTTTTTCTCATCCCCATTACTTTCATTACCGGGCCTGCAACATCCCTTTGAGATCGAGACATATGCTTCAGACTATGTTATGGGTGTCGTGGAGACATGTACTCCATTGTGAAAGCCTACCACGAGTGGAGACATTACATTATTGGGAAGGTGACAGTCATCCACACTGATCACAAGCCACTACAGTTCATGCAGACCCAAGGAAAATTGCAGAATGACCACCATCAGAAGTGGTCCACATACTTACTATAGTTCCACCTCAACATCAAGTATAAAAAAGGAATTACCAATCGAGTTGTTGATTGCCTCAGTCGACCTCCAGTCATAGCACTCACCACGGTGCTAGAATCTTGAGGCCACAAGACCTCTAGATTGCCCCACCTCTATGAGACAGACCCTGACTTCTCCACCACCTACCAAATGTTGGGCACCAACTCAATGGTCACTAATTTCCATCTTCAAGATGGGTTGTTGTGTTGTCTGGGCCATCTCTGTGTTCCATCAAGCAACAGTGTGAAGCCGATTTGGGAATCTCACTACATTCAGATGGCAGGACACTTTAGCATCGAAAAGACAGTGGCAGTGATGTCGAAACATTTCTACTAGCCAAAACTCCGACAAGATGTCAGAAAGTATATCAGGTCCTGCACTGCCTGCACTATTGCCAAACCGACCACTAAGAAACAAGGCATGTACACCCCTCTGCCTACTCCTAACAGGCCATGGGTATCCATATCAATGGACTACATGTCCGGCCTCCCATCCACCAAGAGGGAAAATGATTGTGTTTTGTGGTTGTTGATCGCTTTTCTAAGATGGAGATTCTAGCCGCCTGCAAGAAGAACATCCTAGTAGAAGCCACTACCAATTTCTTCTTTGAATGAGTATGGGTACATTTTTGGATACCACAAACCATTATCTTAGACCATGACAGTCGGTTCCTCAACACATTCTGGTCGAGCCTCTGGTCACTATTGGATACCAATCTCACAAAATCCACTGCCTTCCACCCCCAGACAGATGGCCAAACTGAGGTCGTCAATCGGATGATCATACATATCCTGTGCATGTACAATTAAAAACAACCCCTCACATGGGATGAGAGTCTTCCCTATGTCCATCATATCTACAACTAAGCCCTGCATAGCTCAATTGGCCACAGCCCCTTTCAGGTGGGTCTGGGATTCCAACCATTGGGCCCCATGGATGTTGCACTACCCCTGGTGACCACCTCGGCCGACTCATCCCCTGCTCCACTAGAAGCTGAAAAATCCACCCAGTTCATTGAGTAGATCCAACACATCCACCAACAGGTGTAGGATATTCTATAGAAGTCAAATTCCAAGTACAAGCAGCGCCATGATCAACATCGGGTGCCACATAAGTTTCAGGTGGGAAACAAATTTTGGTTGCACTTGCAGAAAGAATGCCTTACAAGGCCCCATTTGAAGCTTCACCCACTCCGTTATGGTCTATATACCATCACCAAGGTTGTGGGTGACAATTATTTTGAGCTCAACATTCCCTCCTTCCTTAGCCTGCACCTAGTCTTCAACATGGTTCTCCTTCGGCCATATTTCCCACCATTATTGGACACCTCAGAGATAGCAAAGAATATGACACCAACAGAGCTCAAACCTGACTACATGCAATAGGAATCTAGTGATCATATTGTGGACACATAGATCAAGGGCACTCGACAATAAAGGATTCATCTTTATCGAGTCGTCAAAGTAGGGCAACTCCTGCACCAAGGAAAGTGGCTCGCCCGGGGCCAAATTCAACAGAAATTTCCTCATCTGATGGAGAAAATCAACGCAATGGAGACTATTTATTCCTAAGGAGGGAGGATTGATCCAGGTGGATATTTTTGGCCACCCAAGTTTTCCAACTTGCTCAAAACAGTTTTCTGGCAATTTTGGCAGCTTACTATTTTTAGCAGTTTTTAACTTCCGGGACCATTTTGAGGGCCTAAATGAATATTTTTCTAGATCCAGCTTCTAAATGATAGATGAAGGATCTTCTTGAGCCCCAGAAATGAATCTCCTCGATGATACCTTTCCAACATGCTATCGTGCACCTAAAAAGGAGATCGTATGCAAAAGTTACGACCTTGGGAAGTCAATGTACTAACTTACCCAAACGGGACCCACATGACTTTTGGATCTTCATATCCTAGGGTTAGGTTTTTGGATGTCTAGGGTTTTTGAAATTCCTGTTTATTGTAAAAATTCCTTCATATCCTCATTTTAATCATCTTCTTGCAAATGAGAGCAGCTGTCACATCTCTTCTCAGACATAAACTGCCACCATTCCAACAAGCTTGTTTTCCGCTGCATTTTAAAGTTTCATCTTATTTCCTTATTCAATAGAAAACCAGTTTCACTATATCTATGTTATTCGGTGCTAAGAATATTTTAATAACATGTATTCATTTTGTTCTTCTCATAAAATTTGGATCACGTGGAGCATCGATCCTCTGATCCTTCTTAGTCATCCATCATTAAGGACACGTGTCACCCCTGACCCTCATCACGTGTCAGTCTCTAGCACATGCCCGCCTGGCCAAAAAGGTTGGTGATGTAACCGAGACTCTGGGAGTCTGAGACTTTAGGACTCTAGAGGATTTGGGGTGTAGCATCTCAGAGATACCAAAAGGCTCGAAGGTTGTAGCTATGGGGCAAGCTTACGGGACTTCAAAACGATTGAGAGGCTGGACCATTGGAACTAGGTCCATTGAAGGGCCTGACCCACATGTACTTTTCCCTGTGTATACCGCATTACCACGTGTAGGTGGGGACCCTTCGGGAGTCTAGAATTTCAGGAATCTGGAGGATTGGAGCATAGTGTTAAAGGTAATTTGAAACGGCCAGAAGGCCTGAGCTATGTGGCAACATTTGGGAACTTCGGTACTTCAGAAGATATGTGCAAAATGGAAAAGAGGTGTTAAGCGTCGAAGTGTCGAATACCAAATTATCCCCTCAGTTAAGTTTTCAATGGGGAATTATCCCCACCATTGGATCGAACGGTGGATGGATTTCCCATCATGGATGCAGGAACTTGGATACGAGATGTGTGAGAAGGATCCACATGGGTGCCACGTGGCCTTGGGACAATAAGGCTCGCAAAACTTCAGAAAGGTATAACTTCCGATCCAAAGCTTGGATTGGAGCGTGGTGATAGTGGTGGGAACGCTCTTGACAAACAAAAGAGGATGAAGATATCAGACATATGATGCAGGATGTTTAACGAAAGAAAAATTTTGATGCCCCATCCCTAGGAAAGTTACTCAAGGGTCGGGTGTGTTACAGTAGTTACATTTCGAATTTTTCCTCTAGCCTTGGTGGGCCATCATGGATTTTGGCCATATGTGTCTTGCACATCATGAAGAATGGCCTTGGGTGTGGGGGCATCTTCGTCGTCCTGAATTCGACAGACGATCGTCATGGAGTTTCTAAATCTATTCTTCATACATTTTCTTGAGATTGTCTTTGCTACTCCTCCATCACTGCTACATCTTTCGTTATCTCTCCTTCGTCGTTTTTAGCTGTAGATTTCATCGTGAAAATGTTGTGTGCAACCCTCCTCCACTTTGTACCTGGAAAAATTCAACATACATTAGATGAGTGTAAATCAAAATAAACTATAAAGAATAATCATCTGAATGCAAATAACTGAGGCATTAAATGATTGAAATATCAAGTAAACTTCCCTAGATTCAATCCCTGGTTCTTCTGCTTCACAATTGACACGTTGCATTCTTTGGGATGCGAACAAGGTACCGGATATTCATCTTGCAAAATGAGGGAAATAATTTAGGAATTTCTCAAACCCTATAACTATAAATTTGTATATCTTTTCAATACTTTTTCAACCGTATAAAAATGAGTAAAACGGACACCCGAGTCAAACGTTATGACCATTTTACGAAATTCTATTTTTTTATGTATCGGAGGAGTTAGTATTAACTCTTTCGACTTGTTTGGAGGAGTTGATGGGAACTCCTCCGGTTTGCGTTGGAGGCCAAGTCATGACCCTTGCCGAGTGGAAGGTGGAAGTTGAGTTATGAAATTCCTCGAAGGTGGACCAACACCTATCTAGGACATGTTTGAGTGATCACATTGGTACTTCATTTAGTCTCTATGGGCAATCGCTATTGTACATTCAGAGCCTAGGCTCTGTCTCTGGAGTTTTGTAAAGCAACATGTTGAGTTGGATCAAATCCTTGCGCAATTTCACTGTTGAATTGTTTCATAAAATGTTGGAGGTCGGCAAGGCTCGATGGAGTTCTTTTATTGATATCTATGTTAGGTACTCTGTGTTCATCATATTCTCTTCCCTTGTTGTTTCAAAATTTGGAGTACTATTAAGAACATAACCTCGTCAAAAGGAGAAGCTCAATCAAATGATAAGTGATAAGATGTCGTTGGGCTCATCGACGAAATTTCTTGTAACTTCTCTGAGAGGTTTCGAATTTGATGGAAGTAACTCTGTTGACCTTATTGGTATTCATGCCATTAACTTCATCGATGGTTCTCGATAGAATTAGCGTTGTTTTTTTGTCATTGAGATCAGAGTTGTTTGTTTTATCTTCGGTGATGAGTCTCAGGAATATTCTTCTCATCTTCTTTACAAGTCATAAAATAACTCAATCATGTTTGCATTATCGAGCATTAACCACATACGACTTGGTAGCCATGTTTTTCTCATCTTCCATTTACCAATGATCTCTCAAATGAATTAGTAGTCTGGTATTTTCCCAAAAGGATGACATGAATTATTTTACTAGCGGTGGAAGCCTTGAACTACTTCAGAAACTTGTGGTGTATTCATAAGAAGATGGGGAATTGCATTATAGTTTGATATAGAGCATGTTAAAAAAACATAAAGTAGCCATTGGTCGATTGGTAAACTCTTTCCGGTAGATATATTTTTCATTATTATTTTTGTTTAAAATTATTCCAGACCAGCGGTCAAGGGCAAGAGAGAGGTGACTAGGCCTGGAATTTCGAATTTACTTTACCTGTCAAATGAAAATTTGTTGATCGTTATTTGTTTTTTATGTCAGTCATTTTATGTTTTTGGCATATTCATGTGTCAATTTTTTTGCTCTTACATAGATCTTTCTTTTGGAACTTCAAAAGAAAAAACACTGTCTGTTTTGGTGGGGAAATAGAAGCATAGCTAAAGAATTTCGACCAAATTCGTTGTAAATTGCAAGCCATCAATAGTGGCTAAGTCGAAATTTTACATCTAAACTTTGAGTAAATCAGTGAAGTGTAAGCAGACTAGGAGTAAGGAAACCTCAAATTTCATTTACTCTTAGAACAAACCTTTTTCAAGTTTGCAGTTGTCATAGGTTTTAGTAGATCTTAAGTAAGATAAGTACCTACCAGAAATTATGACAGATACCTTACCCAATAAAACTTAGATTTGACGGGTTCATATTTTAGTAAATGTTAATGTGCAGCTTTGGTATCTGACTATCAAATACGTCTTAAAATGAAAAATATGTCCTATGGAACGTCAAATTCCAGGCCTGGAGGTGACCATTCAAATAGCTGTAATAATTTTTCGCCCTTGAGAATCAGCGGAATGACGATGAGTGTGAATGATTGAAACACATAGTCGTGGCTTCTTTTCTCTTATCACTATCTGAAAAACCTATAATTCCTCTTGAATCACGTGGGGTTATTCCCACTATCCTCATAAATTTAAAACAAAAACCCTAAATTTTGCAATTACCATGATACCAATAGTTGGTCGCGCGAGTTTGAACCTTTTGATATTTTATGAGCATGTGCATACTAAAAAATGACTTGGGAATCCTTCAGGGATGCTATTAAGGAACAATACTAGCATGTCAGAAGTTATGATGACTTCTATACCAGATGGACCACACTGTAGCAAGAAAGAGACCAAGCAATGCTAGAGTTCACAAATATCTTCCATACCTTGTGCACCAAGATGGGTATCAAATATTCGGAGCAACATATAGTGCTAGAGTATCAAAGTTCTCTGCATAGATACATCTAGACCAAAATGGAATTTCTGGACATCTCTTCCTTGGGTGCAACATACCAATATGCCGTCAAAATCGAGCAGAAGATCAAACAAAATATGCGACAATTTGGGCCTGGGAACCCCTCACAGCAAAAGACAGGAAGGGGTGGCCCCAATCCATAAAACAAAGGACAAAGAAAAGATGGACAGTATTAGGATAGCCAGTCCAAGCCGCAAGTAAAGAAGGACTGGATAGGCAAAGAAAGATACCGGGAAGTGGTGTGACTTCCATAAGAGCCTTTGGCATAACACTGTTGACTACCGCTCAAAGCAGTCGTTGGTGGTCGAAGTGAAAGCCTCTGAAACAGATGCGGGTTCTAACTCTGAGTCAGAACCAGAAAGAGGAAGACGTATCATTGACACAGAAATGAGTGCCACCATTGCTACCACCAAGCTCTAGCCTGGTGAACCAGATGAGCCAGAAGAAGGCGAGCACCTCTTCCATTCATAGATGTGGGTAAAAGGAACCTTGCTGCACTTCATCGTTGATAGTGGTAGCCAAAAGAACCTCATATCAATAGAGGTCGTCAAGCAGCTGGCCCTATCGAAAACATCGCACCCAAAACCCTACACCATTGGATGGCTCGACCAAGGAGGTGATCTCCACGTCAGCCAACAATGTCGACTGTCATACGACATCAAGCCCTTCAAAGAGGAGGTATTGTGTGATGTTGCTCCTCTCGAAGTTTGTAATGTTCTTTTGGGACAACCTTATTTATGGAAACGTCATGATGTATATGAGTCTAGGCCTCGTAGTGTTATTATTACTTTGAACAGGAAATTATATAGGATACCCTAGGCAGTCCATCCTAGTGCTATTTCCTTGATCTCTGCCAAGCAATGCAGGAAGGTCATCTCTTAGACCGAGAAATTTTTCCTCTTTGTGATTCACTCTCAGAGTGAGTGAAAGATCGCAGCCACATCGAGAGCCTCCGCGGATGATCTCTCCACACAACAGAAGCAAGTGGATCAGGTCATGGAAGAATACTCAGATATATTCTCATCTCCTACCAGGGTACCTATGCACTTCCAGGTCAATCATCCCATTGATCTGACCCTAGGTGCACCACTACCCAATGGGCCTATCTATCACTGCTCTCTATTAGAAAATGAGGAGATCAAGAGGTAGATCCAAGAACTTATCCACGAGGGGAAAATATGTCCCATCTCATCACCTTGTGGGAGCCCAATCATGTTGGTGCAGAAGAAAGATGGGACCAGGTGACTCTACATTGATTATCGAGCCCTGAATAAAATCATTGTTCGAAACTGGTACCGGATTCCCCGAATTGACGACTTCCTTGATTAGCTCATGGGGGCCAAATACTTCAGTAAGATTGATCTGAATTCTGGATACCACCAGGTCCCAATAGAATAGACAGATGTATGGAAGACCACCTTAAAGTCAAAATAAGGTCTTTTTGAATGGTTGGTCATGCGCTTTGGTTTGACAAATGCTCCAACAAATTTTATGAGGATGATGGATGACATCCTATGACCTTTCACAAATAATTTTGTAGTGGTGTATCTAGATGACATCCTCATATACAACAAGACTTGGGCGGAACACTTGCATCATATTCAGTAGGTTCTGCACACCCTGCGGCAGCACAAACTATATGCAAACTTGGAAAAATGATCCTTCAGCATGGACAGGGTCCATTACTTAGGCTACATCATTGATCTGCATGGTGTGCATGTGGATCTAGCCAAGATCCAGGTCATCCGTGATTGGCCAACCCCAAGCACACTCATTGAACTTCGGAGCTTCTTGGGCCTTACCAATTTCTATCGCAGGTTCATGTTGGGATTCTCTCATATCGCATGGGCCCTTAGCCAAGTAACCAGGGGTGGCAGTAAGGAAAAATTTGTATGGGGCCTGTCCCAACAACAAGCCTTCAATGACTTGAAGAAGTGTTTTTTCTCATCCCCAATACTTTCATTACCTGGCCTGCAACATCCCTTTGAGATCGAGACATATGCTTCAGACTATGTTGTGGGCGTCGTTCTCACTCAACATGGCCACCCTATGGAATATCATAGTGAGACACTATCAGATGTTGTACATAAGTACCCTAATTATGACAAAGAAATGTACTCCATTTTGCAAGCCTACCGTGAGTGGAGACATTACATTCTTGGGAAGGAGACAGTCATCCACACTGATCAAATGCCACTACAATTCATCCAGACCCAAGGAAAATTGCAAAATGACCGACATCAGAAGTGGTCCACATACTTACTGCAGTTCCACCTCAACATTAAGTATAAAAAAGGAAGTACCAATTGAGTTGTTGATCGCCTCAATCAACCTCCAGTTGTTGCACTCACCACGATGCTAGACTCTTGAGGCCACGAGACCTCTGGATGGCCCCACCTCTATGAGACAGACCCTGACTTCTTGACCACCTACCAAATGTTGGGCACCAACTCAATGGTCGCTAATTTCCATCTTCAATACGGGTTGTTGTGTTGTCTGGGCCATCTCTGCATTTCATCAAGCAAGCGTGCGAAGCTGATTTGGGAATCTCACTACAGTCGGGTGGCAGAACACTTTGGCATCGAAAAGACAGTGACAGTGTTGCTGAAGCATTTCTACTAGCCGAAACTCTGACAAGATGTCGGCAAGTATATGAGTTCCTGCACCGCCTACGCTATTGCCAAACCGACCACTAAGAAACAAGGCATGTACACCCCTCTTTCTACTCTTGATAAGCTGTGGGAATCAATCTCAATGGACTACATGTCGGGCCTCCTGTCCACCATGAGGGGAAATGATTGTGTTTTTGTGGTTGTTGATCGGTTTTCCAAGATGGAAATTCTAGCCACCTACAAGAAGAACATCACAGCAGAAGCCACTGCCAAGATATTATTTGAATGAGTATGGGTACATTTATCGATCCCAAAAACCATTATCTTAGACCATGACATTCAGTTCCTCAGCACATTCTGGTCGAGCCTCTGGTCACTGCTGGATACCAAGCTCACCAAATCCACTTCCTTCCACCCCCAGATAGATGGCCAAACTGAGGTCGTCAATCGAATGATCATACATATCCTGCACATGTACACTCTAAAACATCCCTGCACATGGGATGAGAGTCTTTCCTATGTCCATCATAGCTACAATCGAGCCCTACATGGCTCAACTAGCCATAGCCCCGTTCAGGTGGGGCTGGGATTCCAACCATTGGGCCCCATGGATGTTGCACTACCCCTGGTGACCACCTCGGTTGACTCATCCCCTGCTCCACCAGAAGATGAAAAATCCACCCGATTCATTGAGCAGATCCATCATATCTGCCAACGGGTTCAGGATATTCTATAGAATTCTAATGCCAATTATAAGCAGCGCCATGATCAACATCGGGTGTCACATAATTTTTAGGTGGGAGACAAAGTTTGGTTGCACTTGCAGAAAGAATGCCTTACAGGGCCCCATTGGAAGCTTCGCCCACTCCGTTATGGGCCATACACCATAACCAAGGTTCTGGGTGACAATGATTTTGAGCTCAACATTCCCCCCTTCCTTGGCCTACAACCAATCTTCAACATGGTTCTCCTTCGACCATATTTCCAACCATTATTGGACACCTCATAGATAGAAGAGAAGTTGACACCAACATAGATCAACCTTGACTGCATGCAATAGGAATCCAATGACCATATTTTGGACACATAGATCAAGGGCACTCGACAGGAAAGGATCCAACTTTATCGAGTCATCAAAACAGGGCAACTCCTGCACCAAGGCAAGTGGCTCACCTGGGACCAAATTCAGCAGAAATTTCCTCATCTGACGGGGGAACTCAATGAAATGGAGAAAATTTATTCCTAAGGAGGGAGGATTGATCTAGGTGGATACGGTGGCCACCCACCTTTTCCAACTTGCTCAAAAAAAAATTCTGGCAATTTTGGCAATTTACTATTTTTAGCAGTTTTTAACTTTCAGGGCCATTTTTAGGGCCTAAATGAATTTTTTTTGGATCGATATTATAAATGATAGATGATTGCTCTAATTGAGGCCCAAAAATGAATCTCCTCTACGATACCTTTCCAACGGGCTATCGTGCGCATAAAACAAAGATCGTATGCAAAAGTTACGATCCCAGGAAGTTGATGTACTAACTTACCCAAACAGGGCCCACATGACTTTTGACGCTTCATCTCATAGGGTTAGGTGTTTGGATGTCTAGGGTTTTTTACATTCCTGTTTATTGTAAAAAGGCCTTCGTATCCTCGTTGTAATCATATTCTTGCGAATGAGCACATTTGTCACATCTCTTCTCAGAGATAAGCCGCCAGCATTCCAGCAAGCTTGTTTTCTGCTGCACTTTACAGTTTCAACTTATTTCCTTATTGACTAGAAAACATTTTTTACTGTTTCTCTGTTACTCTATGATAAACATATTTTAATAATCTGTATTCATTTCATTCTACTCATAAAATCCGGATCACGTGGACCATCGATCCTCTGAACCTTCGGGATCCTTCTCAGTCGTCCATCGTTAAGGACATGTGTCACCCCTGACCCTACCCTTATGTCAGCCTATGGTACATGCCCACCTGGCCAAAGTGGTTAGTGATGTAACAGAGACTCCAAGATTTCGGTATTTCAGGACTCCAGAGGATTAGGGGTGTAGCATCATGGAGAGACCAAAAGGCCCGAAGGCTGGAGCTACATGGCAAGCTTACGAGACTTAGAAAAGATTGAGAGGCTGGAGCATTGGAACTAGGTCCGTCGAAGGGCCTGACCCACCTCTACTTGTCCCTATGTATACCGCGTTACCATGTGTAGGTGGGGACCCTTCAAGAATTCGGGACTTCAGGAGTCCGGAGGATTGGAGCGTAGTGTCAAAGGTAAGTTGAAAAGGCCAGAAGGCCTGAGCTACGTGGCAACATTTCAGAACTTTTGGACTCCGGAAGATATGTGTGTAGAACGAAAAAGAGGTGTTAAGAATCGAAGTGTCGAACAACGAATTCTCCCCTCTTTTAAGTGTTCAATGGGGAACGAGCCCTGCCATTGGATCGGATGGTGGATGGACTTCCCATCGTGGATGTAGGAACTTGGAGATGACACGTGTGAGGAGGATCCATGTGGGCGCCACGTGGCCTTGGGACAATAAGGATCGCAAAACTTCAGAAAGGTATAACTTACGATCCAGAGCTTGGATTAGAGCATGTTGATAGTGGTGGGAAATATCTTGACGAGCAAAAGAGGATGAAGATCTCGAACATAGGATCTGGGATGTTTAACGAAAGAAAAATTTTGATGCCCCATCCCTAGGAAAGTTACTCAGGGGTCAGGTCTGTTACAGTAGTTACATTTCAAATTTTTCCTCTAGCATTGGTGGGCCATCATGGATTTTGGCCATATGTGCCTTGCACATCATGAAGAATGGCCTTGGGCATGGGGGCATCTTCGTCGTCCAGAATGTGACAGACGATCATCATGGAGTTTCTAGATCTATTCTTCATACATTTTCCTATGATTGTCTTTGCTACTCCTCCATCACTGCTACATCTTTCGTTATTGCTCCTTCGTCATTTTACCCTCCTCCACTCTGTACTTGGAAACATTCAACATACATTAGATGAGTGTAACTCAAAATAAACTATGAATAATAATCATCTAAATGCAAATAACTAAGGCATTAAATTATTGAAATATCAAGTAAACTTCCCTGGATTCAATCCTTGGTTCTTCTGCTTCACAATTGACATGTTGCTTTATGTGGGGATGCCAACAAGATATAGGATATTCATCTTTCAAAATGAGGGAAATAAGTTAGGAATTTCTCAAAGCTTGTAACTATAAATTTGTATGTCTTTGCAATACTTTTCCAACGATATAAAGAATGCTTAAAACAGAGTCAAACATTATGACCATTTTACTGAAATCCATTTTTTTATGTATCGGAGGAGTTAATACTAACTAGTCCGACCTGTTCTAAGGAGTTAGTACTAACTCCTCCTACCTGTTTGGAGGAGTTGATGGGAACTCCTCACATTTGCGTTAGAGACCAAGTCAAGAACCTCGTCGGGTGGAAGGTGGAAGTTGTTCACCTATTTGGCGCTTTTATCTGAGTGATCACATCGGTACTTCACATAGTTACAGGAAGAGTTCATAAATAGATTGCATGCATGCGCATTAACATAGTTGCATGCATGTGCATGTCACCGCATGAGGGAATTCGTTGGCATGTTTCCAACAATATCCACCTTGACAACAATTTACTTGATATATCATGCCCTTAATTAATTCATCACCTTTCTGCAAGCCAAGAGAAGCCAAACACCATCACAGCTCCACAAATTCTCTGACAATATCGTTACATGAACATGCTTGCACGATTCACTCCAGCATGGACCATTCCGTCTCCATAAGTAACATGTCTAATAAACTGATGCACTTGTCCAAATCTCATGAATCATAACCACAGACCAAATCACTGCAACCATTGTAGGTGATATTTGTGCTTCTGTGTTTGAAGCACCCATTTCCATGCTCATGACCTGGTTTTTCCATGTGTCCACTGGCAACACCAAATGCATGTGAAATGCTGACCATTTCTCATCACAATCATCAAACTTCCTACTAGCATATAATACTCGAGACATATAACCCTTTTCTTATTCATCAATTAGGACATAAACGTGAAGAGAATTTACAATGGAAGGCCAAAGGGATTTTACCAGTTTCACATTATTCATATTGAATTTTCTAAGTATCTTCACCACATACTTTTGTTGTGATAACCAAGCTTACCATATTTCCTATCTCTGTGTATTTCGATGCCCAATATTTATTTTGCTGCTTCCAGATCCTTCATAACAAACGTCCTAAACAACTGAGCCAACCTGTTAATCTCCACCATGCTTGTGCTTGCAACAAGCATAGAATATAAAACCAAGATAATGAATATACCATAAACACAATGGTTATACTCACTTATTGTAAAATTTGGCTCACCATAAAGGAATCAAACATCTTGTACCATTTTCCTAGCATTCTTTAGGCCATACAATGATTTTTGAGTTTGCAAACAAATCTTCTATTGCAATTCTGAACTAACCATTCTGGTTGTTCCATATACATCCCCTTATCCAAAAAAATCCATGTAAAACAATTTTAACATCTAGTTGTACTATCACAACCAGTGCTAACACAACATGAATAGAAACAAGCTTTTAACAACTGGTGAGAAACTTTCCTGGAAATCAATACCTTCCAAATACATTTATGCTACCAGCCATGCTTTGAACCTTTCATATTTTACTATGTTTGATTTTATAAAAGGAGATACATCAAACACTACATCTTTGTCCATGATGATTCTGTGGATAGTAGGATCCCACAGTATGCACCCCTTAACATCATCACCATATCAATGATCTACCTTTTTTATCTGGGTCCTACTTAGAAAGATGATAAAAACCACAAGCATCACAACCGAATAATTTCACGTTTGAGTAATTACCAAATGACCTATTCATACCTCTTCCTGAATCTTCATGTCTTTTGCAACCGATGGTAACCGAGTTACCAGATAACACAACTACTTTTTTCCACAACTGTTGTTGCAACTTGGCATTACTGAACATGCCTATTCGATCGCAACTTCCTTGCAATACTTTCCAAGTTCCATGGATATGAAATTACCTTCATCATATATTCTCAAACACTTGATTGACCTGCCAACACATCAGCCTTTCTACAGACCCACATTTCTAAACTGGACACACTGCTCCACTTCTAACTTTGCATTCGAACAACTTTGACAAAATCCGGGCAAACCGGCCAAGTAAGCCTTCACCGCTTACCTCCAGGCCCATTTACAATGGATTTAACCAAGCTTTTTATAGGCTTCATTACATGCAATCCATGGAAACAATACCACATGATACCCAAAACACATGGACCCAAAAAACCACCTGCTTTGACCTAAAAACATATTTAACTCATTAATTCTTTCACCGAGTCAAGGTGAACCCAACACACATGGCCCCCCCACATATTCAATCTACCTAAATCTACATATAGAATTTTCATAGGTGACATGATAAACCAAGGGTACACATGTCTATCCAGGTCTTACAAACATATGCCCATTTACATGCAATCAATAATTTCTACAACTCCAAAGTAAACACATTTTTTTTTTATTTCACGATGACTCAACCATCACTGCCCTGCACTTTCTATGTGAACAAAGGTGGTGAGACACAACAGATAGACAAAAATTCATCAACCATACCTGTAGTTGAGTTTGAGAGCATCGAGGCACCTCTAACACTACCTAGGGAGCGTCGATGACCTGCTACTCACTCAATCATACCTTATTGCGGTCATAGGAGACCTGCACAAAATTTGTCTTGGATTACCTGCGAAACCTACACAACCTACTCTGATACCACTTGTTGGGCAGTGGAAGAAAAACATAGCATAAAACCATAGAATAAGCAAGCAATATTAAACACGCATTAAACCAAGCACAACAATCCCACAATTTGACATAGTGATTTATGTGGAAATCCAATGAGGGAAAAAACCATGGGCAATGATAATCAATATTCTTTTATTCAAGGGAGAATTACAATAGTCAACTCAGGCATACAACCATCCTCTCCTCTCATACACACAACACTTTAGTATTGAGTCTTTCTCTAACTCACTCACTACACATTGCTCTCTCACCTCTATGGGTATGCTCATATATATAACATCTATCACTTAGTTACACTGATCATGAATAGATCACATAGTTACACAAAAATTTCATAAATAGATTGCATGCATGCTCATTAACATAGCTGCATGCATGTGACCACATGAGGAAATTCATTGGCATGTTTCCAACAGTGGGTTATGGGCCCTTGTCCCATAGCAATTCAACTCTGCATTATTTCACACTTCTTTGTGCCCAATACGGTGAAGACCATTTTTTTTTTCAAATTTTAAAGATGCTCATGGACTTTGCCTATCATTTTGTGGGTGATTTCATCAATTTTGTGGGCATTTTCTAAGATTTGGAGGAAATTCTTTCTGCAATTTGGTGGGATCTCACTCCAAATTTGTGGGCGCCTCCTCAAAATCTGTGGGTGATCTCTTCCTTACCAAATGGTAGGCGGGTTTAAAAAAAATCCATGGGCATATGCAAGATGGAAGGCAGGCGGATTTTGGGCATACCCTTCACGCAAACAAAAAACAAAACCCTATCGGAGAGCATGCCTCGAACCTCTCCGAGCATAATCGAGGGTTTCTCCTCAAATGCTTTGATCGACAATGTTTCCTCTAAGTCTTCCGAAGATGCTCGGAGCACTTCATACAAACTTCGTCGATGGTTTGAGGAGAAGTTCCTCCCAAGTCTTAAAGGCACTTTTAGAATTAAGATGAATTGTGGTAAAGAGACCAACGTTAGGGGAGAACTACTTGTTTTATGGTGTATTTTATTTTTTGCTTGCTATAAAATCACAAGATTACAGTTGGTGGGAGATTCAAAAGTTATTATTTATTAGTTTAATAATGCTAGCACTCTCCGGGTGGCCTCTCTTCAGACATGGATGATGAAAATTCAAGTTTTGAGCTGAAAATTTCAACATATTAAATCTCAACACATATACAGGGATTTTAATAAGGATGCGGACCTATTATCCAAGGAAGCTCTAATTTTGGATGAGGATGGATTATATTATGCAGGGGTTAATGCAGATGGATCATAAATTTTTGAAAGAATGCTTATTTGATAAATCATTTAGTTACAAGGATGATTGAAATGTTTTTTGGTCTGTTTAATATTTTCACAGAAAATTAGAAAAGATTTATATGCAAGGCTGGAATATTTTGTGACTTTGGGAGATTGTAAGCAAATTCTTAATAAATTTTGTTTTTAGGAGTGTTGGAAGCAATGTTTTCAGAAGATGTTTATGTAAAAGAACTTTTATATTACATTAATATAAGACTTTTTTTCTTATTTAAAAAAATTCTCCCAAGTCTTCCGATGGGTTCGATAAAGTTCTCTTCCAATGCTCGGATCGACAATGTTTCCTCTAAAGTCCTCCGATCATGTGCAACAATGTTAATATTAAGTCCTCCAATCAACATTAGACAAAGTTTAGATTAACTTCTCTGATAACTTTGGAGAAGTTGTTTTCATGATTGTCGATTTTGTTAAATTTATTTCAATAGTTGGAAGCATATCAAAATTTCTTCTCCACAAGTCAAAGTTTCATAAACCCTAATATTAATTTTCTCCTCGTGCCCCATATCATCCAAGGTTTAATTTAAATCTCTTTTCATGCATTATTGCAAATATTAATGTTAAATAATTTTAACTTTAAAATATTAATTTTAAATAATTTAAAGTTTTTAAATAATTTTAAAATTATTTAAAACCAATATACATCAATATTTATAATGACTTAGTACAAAACCAAATTTTCACCTAGAGCAACTTTGACCGAAGTCGAGAACCATAGTGGGCCTATGCCAACATAGTGTCCCGAGGTTTTAATGATTCATATCTTTCCCGTACAACATCATATTGGAGTGTCATCTTTTTCACTGTGAAGTACATGAAGAGGCGCTCTTGGCAACTTATCTAATCATGCCATACCAACATCTCATGCCCAACGTGACCAATTCGGGAGATAAACCCTAGTTTATTAGTTCTAGTATTTATGGGCGTCATATTTCGATTTTGTAACTCGCCTTGGGATCTTAATGGTGAGAATAATACGATTATCCCGTTTCGGGGATGAAAATTTCACTTTGATGGGCATCGAAAAATTACACTTAGAAACATTTTTTAATGAAATTTTTGGTCCTGCATTTGCTGCTCTTTCATTCAAAATTGATTTTGTCAGTTTATGTGTCATCTATGATGAATAGGGACTTATTTCATCCATTGATGATGTAGATATGCATTGGTGGCATGAAGTTATAACTATTCCAAAATAGCCAATTGGCATTCAGAGTGCTTGGTACTACCTAGGGGCTAGAGGGATCGAGTTTCTTCCGAAGTGTATCTTAGAGCCAACATAAGACTAATATATCTCATGGTTAACTAATCAGATGCTAGACGGTGCTTTCACAATCCAAAATCAATCAATCACAAAATCAAGAAACACAAACTAAACAAGATTGTAGGATGTGCGCAATAAAACCTGATGAAGACACCGCAAATTTGATCCAAGTGAAATACAGAGAAGGTCAGATGCGATAGGTGATAAATGAATAACATTTTGATTAGGCATAAATAGTTTAGTCATTGAGAGTTTAAGGAGATCGACTAATGAGCGCAACAAGAAGCGATATGAGTTGGGAGGAGTATGAGAGAGGATTTCAAGGGGAAGGTGAGCCACGCTGAGCTAGTCAGTTTTGGCGAGAGGGAAAAGATCATCTTCAGTGCGCTTGGCAATGATGATGGGTTGGAATCCTTCAATTGATGTATTGAGGACAAGAGATGGAAACTTATCAATAGAAAGTGCGTCGGGGACGAAGAGGTGAACCTTGTAAATATGCAGTGCAACGAATCGAAATAGAGGAGTGCTGCCGAAATGTGATGCAATGGAGTGAGTGGAATAAAATTCAATTGAAAGAAAGAGTATGCAGAGTGATGATGAATGTGTGAACATTACCAATGTGTTGGCATTGATAATGCATACCTCATAGGTGAGGAAGATATGCGCCAACGAATTTTAATAGAGGCGTGTTGGTGTGTCAACAAAGCTCAAAGAGAAGTGACTCAAGTATTGGTGAATAAATCATCATCCTGTCAATGTAGAGGTGAAATAAAGGACACACGCTTCGATACACTATGTGACAGCGTAGGAAGAGGGACCTTGCAGATGTGTGGATTGTTAGGTAGAAATCATCTGAGGAGGAACTAGAAATGATAAGGCAGGGCAGGGTGAGGAGAACTTAGGCGTAGCTATTTGTACAAGGGAGAGTGTGAGGGTTCCGGTTGGAGGAATTAAAGGGGGGCCTAATTTCTTGTCTTGGATAAAGGATAAGACAAGAAAAATGGGATGTTTTCGTGGGGGCACAACATGTACATATGCACGCCTATGCACTTTTTCATTTCATACAACCATATGTTCATTCCTCCTGCATTCCAGAGACATTTATCCCCACAAAGAGGAGACTTATTCTATTTGTCAAGAATTTTGCAGAGAAATCAAACAACTCACTGCATTGCAGTCCTGCACTCTCGCGCTTCTGCACTTCTAATACTTCGGATAGTTCCAAAATGAGATCTGTTTTCAATCCACTGAACTCAGTAGAAGTTGGATTTTAATTGATTACTTATATATGTAAATTTAGGATTCATCGTAATGCGGACCAAGAAAATCTATTATAGTTACTGGATATTTTCAGTTCTATTTGATTGGTCATTGCATACAAGTTACTGGAGTCACACATAACAATATAAATTGTTTGTTTTGAAATCATGGGAAGGACATTATGTTAAATTTTATTCTTTGCAAATCCATTAAACAATAACCTGGAAAAACAATCAATGATGACATTTATCTTATTACACATTCAACGATTTACAATGCATTGGCATAGTAGAAGACAACGATTGGTCGAAACCATGGGAAAAATAATTTAGAAACATAAATTTTGTCTTGAGAAAGAACTGGGGAAAATCGTATTGAAGACTTGTACAGTTTTTCCAAATTTGCAATCATCGAATTGAAGCAGGAAACTTGTGAACACTTTTTTCCATATAGAAATTTTAATCAAAACCTCAACAATTCACTAAGTTTTTTGGTTGCTATTTAAATTCCATATGAGTATGGACATATGCAAAACAAGTAATTTATCCTTTACAACTTTGTGTAGCCATTCGTACACAATATGCTTGGGAATAAGAGAAATATCTGACTCAATGCAGGAATAAAACATGGTGTTTTTATTGAAGTTTGACTGCATTTGCTTCTATATAGGCCAATTAGAATATTATTATTATTATTCTTTATTTATGAGACATTTATCATAGACACTTTAGAAACAAAAATAATATTCAATCGGGCCAACTTGCTTAAATAAATAGAGAGCACATTGATCATTCCATGCATGGAGATAATCGATAAACAAGCATCAAATGACTAAGTTCAATTATATCCAAAAGGTTTATTACATGTACTATCCTTACTTGCACCAAATGAAAATGTCAAAAACTCTATTCAAACAGGCAGGGAATATGCAGATGTGCATCAATATCTGAAAGTAGAACAAATGTGCTTGCGATTTGCTATCTAACGACAATGAAAAAATGTTTCGTAGCAATAATTTCTGACATTGTCAGTAGAGATGCATATCGTGTTTGCAAACAACATAAAATTTGTTAAAGATATCAACGTTGTCCTACAAATTCCATGCCAACGAAAATTATGGAAGCATCAAATGGAAAAACTTGTTTCAATTGCAATCTAAATGTAGTAACAATCTATCAATGTTGCAATGTAACATGACCAATAATATATAAACATCTAGTCCAATGTTCATTAAAATTTTGACAGTATTGAATTGCAAAATTGCAACACAATGACACTGCAATGCTAACAATGTCTAGTAAATACTTTGGACTCAAAATGTACATGCAATGCACATGCTATTGATGGTATTTAATAACTATACAAACAATATGTATATACAATGTATATGTTATTATGCATCAACATTTAGGTCAATATAAAAAAAATTAACTAAATTATAGTTATAGTATATGTACAAAGAAATTGAAAAGCAATAGATAGAACTCACAACACATGCAGGAAGACACTATCTTCGTTCAATTTCTATCCCACACTCAACATCACACTGTCTTCGTTTAATGTAAATTTTTCATGCTCTCAAAAATCACGCAACATACAAATAGTTGTGGGTTTCTTTTGCAAATATATTTCATATTGCATTTATGTCAAGCCATGAAGTAGCTCATTCAATATAGGTTCCTTGGTGATCCATTTCACAATATTGTTGTCCATTGTATGTATAAAAAAACTTAGTAAATGTTTATATATAAAAGGGCATCTATGATTACATATTAGACAGTCAAACAATGCATTTTTATCAAAGCAGATGCACCTGCAGGAGAGTTTCAAATTGCATAGACAAGTTCAAATGGAGTTGAATTTGCATTTTTTTCTATCACTGTACCTTCGACCTATTTATACAGTACAAAGATTAATAATTTACTCTCTCTCTCTCTCTCTCTCTCTATATATATATATATATATATATATAGAGAGAGAGAGAGAGAGAGAGAGAGAGAGAGAGAGAGAGAGAGAGAGAGAGAGAGAGAGAGAGAGAGAGAGAGAGAGAGAGAGATTGTACATGATATTTGTAGATAGAGTTGTCAATCTATACTTACAATGTTTATCGAGCCAGTTAGTTTTTTTAGATCTTTGATTGCATCTCTCCTCTTGGTTATATTTTTAAAAAGAAAAATCGATAATTTCTCTATTTGCAATTGTTATTCCAGTGAAGCGAAGAAATGTCCATATGTCTCGAACAACTTCAACTGATACATAACAGACTATAATTGTCGGATAGTTTCACCTAAGATATATCAACATATAAACGATAAAAAATTGACAATGGAAAAGCATATTGTTGCTTTTTCACCCTCTGTGTTCCCATCTTTTATATGAAAAGTGTACTATGATCTAACTTTTCCAGCGAGGGTGAAAACAACTCTAATAGTGTCAATTGGATACATGTTTGTATTATTTGTAAATTGTATGAATGTTGTGTATGGTATGAAATTGTATTCTTTACATGTTGGAAACACTGTCTCAATGACACTTGATTCAAGCACCGATATAACAGGATCACAATCACCATGGTCATAGCCACTTTTTGGTAGAAATTTGAAATTTGTGATAGATATTCCATCTCTGGGAACATTTTTTTTCTTGTGTATTTCAATGAGGTGTGCAACAACAGTCAATGTAACTGTCATCATGCTATTTGCATCTATCATATCGACACATAATATTTTGCGTGATCTATTGGCTTTATCCAAATACGTGTTGTAAACAACCATCATGTCTCCAATGAATACTTCTCTAGTTCTATGACTGTTAAGTCCTCTATTGAGACAGTATTCAAAGTTGCAAAGCTACATCATGGAGTAGCAATCACAGAAAAATAAGCAATATGAAAAACAATTTCAATGTATTTCTTTCCCAACTGCAAAATATAATTTTTTATATACATACCTTTCCAATTGCTCTTGTTGCACATGGATAGTTGCTTCACCTGTGCATGTCACACTTAACTCTCCAACATTAATTGTTTCAATTTTAGTTATACCTATTTCGCTTGAACTAAACATAGCAATTTGCAAGTTGCATAAGCACCCGATGTTGTTTGTTTATCATGATTACAATAGAGTGTTTATAAAAGTTTGCATATGTCTTCGTAGCTATCACACTGTGCAAATGGAAAATAGCTTATAGAAATTTACCTCTTACTATATTGATTGGTAGATGTTTGTGGTGCACTAGTACTAATACTTCCTTGGCTCGTCCAACTTATCCTACTTGGAACACCAAATACGTGAATGTTAAGCACATACAATATAATCTATATTATTTTTACATTGACATATTCTCCTCTCTTTTTTTTTGACAAATATACACCAACTATGCAACACACAAAATCACATTTCACACCATATAGTACATAGCATTGCAAAATTGTTAATTATATGTACAAGAGTGAACTATGAAAATTCCTACAAATGAAAAATATTTTCCAACTCTAACAGACTTTGTTATGAACATTGACACATAGCACTGTCCACTGCAAAAAACTTGTACTTTTCTGCTAGAAGAAGTATATGCATTTTCACAACACTTTGATCCAGATCTCACAATTGAAATGCATCAACAATTATAAATCAACATCACAACAATTACATGATCCTATGGAACTATAGAAGCAATAGAACATGGTGGAATACATTTAGGCGGTTGAGAAGCACACATAGAAACCATAGAAGGATCCTAACAACCAGTAAAAGATTTAACAATCAGGATCTTTGGGGTTTTTATATGGTGGAAAATTCCTCAAACACCTTGAAAGTTGTTGATGACCAACCCAAAAATATACAACCAACACAAAGCATTGCACCCCCGTAGTCTAGTCACCTATGTTTTATGCACCTGTGCTTTCCACAGATGTATATGGCTCACGTAGTCGACACCACTAATTCTATTTTCAACCATTGTGCAGATAATTCATAGGAATGATCGTCTCCCACTTCCTCCCTTCCGCACCTTTTCATTTGCAATGGTTTCACGCTCGAGATTCTAACAGGCCATGTAATTTGCATGATGACCAAGTCATTTATGGCACTTTGATTTGCTCATATTTTCAAAAAATGGAGGCTAAATAGAACTCATGTGAAGTGAATGTTGTGTTTATGTATGAGATTTCTAATGATTTATATTAATCATTCCATGTATTATGTAACCAACTCATGTCTAGAAAGCACATGTTAGTAAATATTCCCTGTTCACTTGGCCTTCAAGCAATATAACCTTGGTAATGTATTGTTCATAACTTTCACATTTATCAAAATGCATTTAAAGAAACAAACGTGTGCATAGAAAAATATAGATAAAGAAAAAAACATTATTGTGAGGATAGCCTATGTAGGACATATTCCAATAACATTCTTACTTCAATGACAATTTAGAGAAGGTCCATGGAAAAATTTCCATTCCAAACTTAAATAGTATGACATGGACATTAACTTTATGGAAGTGTCAGGTGGCCAGTAATGTAAATTGATGACTAGTATTGAAGTTGTAGACATCGCCCATGCAAATAATGCACCAACTCAAGATGTAACCATCTTTCAGAAAAATTGTCATCAAAAGGCTCTTCACCTAGCCATTTAAAAGACAACCTAACATGCCAGTAGATTTATGGATATTAGATTATAGGTGAAGTCATGGGTAGCACATAGGATACTGGAAACTACGACACTCTCGCACATGTGACACAAGGAAAAAAAAGTGTTTCACAATATCAAAGAGTTAAGAAATATTATCTAGCTAGATCACACACATACGACACGCACAGATAGTTATGACCCCACACTAGGAAAAGACCACCAAGAATATGGTGAATCGTTGCCACTACATACAACATTAAAGGAACCTAGATCCAAATTGTAGCATATCACTATAGGAACATCGACGCATAGAGATGGCGCGAAAATGGGATCACAATGACAATTTATGATTGTCATTTGAGCTATTTATACCACTTGCCAGGGCCACAATATCCATAGCCGATCTGCATTTCTCCACAAATAGAGCTCCCACTAGTTGTCAATTGAGTAGTTCTACAAGCCACTAGGTCCATTTATCCGAGGAATCATAGTTCAACTACAAATTTATTGCACCCATGGATTATTCTAGGAAACATGTGATTTACTACAGCCTGTAGTTCATGGAGACCGCCCGCATCCCCATCGTGTCATTCTCACATTGACTAGAAATAAGAAGGAAACTATTGGAAAGGGTACCTAGCATACAATACATGAGAAGTATCCCTAACCTCACCAAATATTTGCTTGAACTATGCTTCGAAGTTCCTGCAGCCCGCCAGCTCTCTGGGCCAGCATATGATATGTGTGTTGCCATGGATCAACACCTTTCTTTGAACTCGGTAGGTGCATTCCACATCTTTCACCCTCTATTGGTTCTAGTTTTCCTCATATTCATTATCAACCAAGTTGAACCAAACAAGAGGATGGCATTGGGCCTTCCCATTGGAATGATTACCTTGTCCTTATGGTTTGCAAGTGCCCGAGTAACTGGGAAAATTTATAGCTATAAGACTTGGTCCAGCTAGTGATTGGATTTATGGAATACAGGATGAAGAATGCCCACACTTCATTGGTTCAGAGGAAGACCAAGTAGAGATATTTCACCATCCTGAACAAATGTACACCAAATCTAGTTGCCACTTCCAATATGACCTTACTCATTCGAAAAGGTATGTGAGACTACAACAACAACCAAGACATATGGTTTTTAATTACTCAAGCATTGTGCTTGTATCCAACCTAGCCTCATTCACAATGCTCACAATTCAACATAGCCTTTTTCTGGCGTCCCATTACTGCTTGAGTCGAGGACCACCAACATAATAACGTCCAAAGCTTGTTAAGTATTGAATGTTATTGTTATAAGTCTCTAACAGGGTGCAATCTCTGGAAAAATAAGCCATTGTGCACCAGATGTCAACATTGTCCTCTCTTTATCTTCTTGTTGCTCTATAAAATTATCTTCATCAAGCGATAGTGTTAATATATATAAATAAATTAGATTATCATGTTTCCAAATCTTGTTTCCCTTTGATAGATAGGCATCAAACCACAACATAACCACATATTAATAATAAAGAATCCATGGTGTAGAGCCATGCAACCATTGTTCAAATGAGTAAAGTATATAGAGCAGTTCTATGAAATGTACTAGTCTTCCTTTGTATGTGTCATTCTTTTCAAATGAAAATAATACAAACTTTGCTTCTATTTTGCAATCCAGTGATTCTTTTCTCAATTCAATGGTTATCTATTTTAATGTTATAAGTTTATTACTTCGTTAATGCACTATCATCCAATCAGTGCAAGTCTAAGAATCTTACTTCAATATATTATCCATTCACATATGACATAATGCTAGCTCTTTTGTGTAATTCCATGATCATCTATAGTGACAATTTGTTCATTCTACCAAAAAACATTCAATATGAAAATGCCTTGGAGTTTTGTACATAAAATCTTGACAAACCCTAGATTTCCAGCCCACTACCAATAAGACAACCATTGATGTAATATCCACTTTGGATTATATGAACTACTATGCATTATGGATATAGATTGTTGCATATGCATATAATTTACCCAAAAAAAGGATATTCCATGTATAATTGTTACAGGCATACCTCCTCTTGGGACATTGTTCTTGTGTTTCTTCTTCAGTATTACTTGTCACTTCTTCCTCTCCTGCAATTGCTCTATTTCATTTGCATATGAAAATAGTGCACCAAATTCAATGAACACACAAATAGACCCTTATTTCAATCTCGCATGAAATACACAATAATAACGAACAACAAATGAATAGTACACAGATAAAAATAGAAAAACACACCTCTCTAATTCTTGTTTTGTGTTTCTTTATTTTCCCTATTTTCTTTTTAAACATCGGTGATTGTTTCAATGTATTACAAATCGAACAAGTCAAATAGCAATGTAGATCGATGGCAACAAGATGCAAATGCAATGCAAATTGTTAATATTGTATTTTCTTTGCAACCAAAATATCTACTATATCAAGTGCTTGCAATGTCCAACACAATTTCTTGATCCAACACATAAACAAGAACTTTCTAAATATGTAACAAGAATATGAAAAAATGTTTTTGTTCAATTTATGTCATTTATATGATGCTTAAGTTATGTCTACAACATCGAGCAACCAGGGGAAAAAAATCAATCTCAACGAAAAATAATAAGCAGGCACAATTTTTTTTTCGCATATATTTTGCACATCAATAATATTTCATTTAATGATTTGATTTAGCCATACAACTGTTAAAAGAGTTCAGTTTGCTTAAACATTACACCAATTTCAATGCAAATTTGAATGAAACCAAGTAACTACACTTTTCATAAAGCACACACTATCAAACAACATAATGCAAGATGCGGAACTATGGTAGTGCAGAAAGAACAGATTTATCAATTCTTTGCACAAGAGTTGAATACAGACCAAATGCTAAATAGACAAAAAACCAAATATGTATAGCATAGACCTATGTGGAAGTGTTGATGACATTGTTATGTCGATTTCACAAGTTTCTATGCAACTAATTGTGTTATTACCACACCATAAGTGCCATGATTTCTTAGTGCAAGGGTTGAAAGTGTAGAATCTCGAACAAGGACTAAAAATATAGCAAGCATTCACTTAGTCTATTTTTAATCCTCGTCCAGTCTACACATTGATACTTGGTATAATTAAGACAGTTTATTTTTAAGCCTTATGCGAAGTACCTGCACGGGTCATCCTCCCTCATTGCTACACCTTTTCACCTCTGCATTTCCAATAGGTGTGCATTTGTGATTTCCACAAGCAACTTAATTTGCAAAACAAATCACTGATTTATGGGAACTTAATTTTTTTCCGCATATATGATGCACATCAAGAATATTTCAGTCAACCATTTGATTCAACAACACAACTTCTAAAAGAGGTTTGGTTTTCTTAAACATCACACCAATGCCAATGCAAATTTGAATGAAACTAAGTAACTACACTATGCATAGAACACACACTATTAAACAACATGATGAGAGATGCAGAACTTCGACAGTTCACAAAGGGTAGACACATTGTAACATTCCTCTCTTGCACGCACTGAGCAAACTTATTCTTTGAGAACATTTGCTTGCAAGTGAACCAGATTATTATACTATTGGTCGTTTGATTATGATTATGAGGAATTATGGACGTGATGATATGTTATTGGTGTATTTACATAGACAGGTGCTATTGACTAGGTTCTCCTGAGTGTGCATGACTTTGGACCACAAGAATGCAGAGGCATCGATGAAACCCCTTGGACTCCGGACCGAGTTAGGGAGTGGACTATTGGGGTTTGATTTTGTTGATATGACATATGTACATCTGATTATATGTTATGATGATTATTTATTATTGTTGACATGATTCGTTAATGATGCACGCTGATGATAGCTTGTCGACCAGACTCACATGTGGAGTAGAGGGGTCACGCACGAAAACCAGAGACATTGAGGGAGAGGGGTGGACAACAACCCTGCCACAACCTACTAGCACTCTCTTAAGTGGCTCGAACTGTAAGTTAACGATTACCTAGTTCGATAATAACCACGATGTCATGAGGGCAGACTGTGACAGTCACTCACAATGATTCTAAGGGGCGCGCAATAAGGCAGGGGCCTTATTCCTTAGAGGCCCTTAGTCTCCCACAAGATCACCTGACAAAGTATTGACTCCAGGGGTTTTTTATGTCTACCAAGTCAGTCAAGAGGCGAGTGTCACCCTTGGAGCATGTAGTGCGTCCTGAAGGGCACACCGCGCAAGGAAAAAGGAAAGAGGTGAGTGGCACCCTTGGAGCACGTAGTGCGTCCTGAAGGGCACGCCACACAAGGAGAACAGAGAGAGGCGAGTGGCACCCTTGGAGGACCTAGTGCGTCCTGAAGGGCACATCGTGTTTTTAGTTGGTAAGTGAATAAACCTAGACGACTTTAGAACGAATGATGTGACAAGTAAGAATTAAAAAATTTCCCGAATAAAAATGTCGCCCAACCTACTGAAATTAAAATCTAGGTCTAAGTGACACTTGTGGTCAAAATTAATAAATCATAATTACTTTGGGGGATTAAAATTTTAAAAAGGAAATGATTGTTTTTTTTTCATAGAATAATTAAATTTTATTAATTAAAAAGAAAAAGGGGTAAAAGGTGGTTTTTCTACACTTACTAATTTGAGTTTTAGATAAAATGTGAAAAGAGGGAAACTTAAAAGAAATAGGAATCTAAGGGAAAAAGGGGAAACATAAATAAAAAGGGGGAAACATTAAGAAAAAGGGAAACATAAGGAAAAAGGTGAATGACTAACTTAGTAAGAAATCTTCCCTTTAAGAACTTGCTAATTATGAACTCAACTAGGAATTTAGTAAAGGCATAAGTCATTTAAAATGTGTGAGGGAATATTGGGACACCAAGGAGCATTTTTAGGAATTCTTTTGGTGAGGTGAGGGAAATAGGAATAATTAAATAATTAATGAAATTAATTTTTTGGTACAACTAGGGGGATGGGTGACATGTGTATGGGGGAGGTTTTTCTGAATTAAATTAATGAAAAATAAATTAAATGGGAATTTGGGAAAAAAATCACTTAGAAACCCTATAAAAAGGATGGAGAAGGAGGAGTATGGATCTGATATTTATGCATAATTTTGTCTTGACTTACTTATCTTGTGGGAGTTGGGATACCCAGCTTGGGTAATGAGTGGTAGCTCGACCTTGCGAGGCAAGTTGGGTGCTAGTTGTTCTCTGGTATAGTGTGTGTGGCCCCTTTGTGGCTCGAGGGGTTCAGGGGGAAGAAGAGTACCCCTAGCGTTGGTTGGGAGATACCGGTGAAGTCACATCGGTCAGAAAGCAGGAGCTAGATGAACCACACGTGGGACAACAACTTGGAGTTGTCGCCTTGGGATATGGTATGCATGAATTTATTTTGAATGGTTGATTATTTTTTTTTGTTGTGCTTTGATTACTGTACTTCTATTGTGTAAATAAATGTGTTTTACTCAGCGTTTTTAATCGAGAACTTAAATTCATCATAGCTTTATGCTCGCTGCATTTGAATTGATTTCCTTGGCAAACCAATCCCTGATCGCTAAGACTGTTCTATTTTGTTTTATTGATTATTATGAAGTGATTTTTATTTATCTTTCGTCCTTATCCCTAGATCATCAGTCCATGCCTGAGTAGTCGGCCAGGAGCCGAATCGACCATCGTCACTTCAATGTTTATAGACCTATAGATTCTAATACCCTACTTTTTTGTGCATGGATGATGAGCGAAGGATAATTTTGCCCAATTGTCTACCCCTTTCTTATCTCTGTGTTTGATATCCACATTTGCATTGGGCTCTGCATTTTATAACACCTCTGCATTTTTTATCTCTTCCCTTACAATGGTCTATGCATGTTATATCACCTTTGTGTTCTAAATGATCTCGACGTTTGATCACTATGTTTTATTAATCTTTGTGTTTTCACCTTTATTTACCCAGCATTCAACCCACTCGTCTTGACATCTTACACACAATGATTTGTATTTATTGTTTGCACAACAAATCTGTCATTTACTCTGCGATTTGGATACATAAACACTAAGAACTCCATGGCTCCTTGCAAGAGTTCAACTATAAATTTTCCCTCTGCAATTTATCATATTTTGATGGCAAGTTACTCTGCGTTTCAATACATTTTTCCTATGAGCTTTTCCCTCTGCGATTTATTATATTTTGATGGCAAGTTACTCTACGTTTCAATACATCTAGCCTGTGAATTTTTTCCCTCTCCAATTTATTACATTAGATGGTGAATTTACTAAGCGTTTTTATTTAGCCAGAAGGAAACACACTTTACACACATTCAATTGCCTGACAACATTTTAGACTTCCCCAACCACACACGACGTTGCCAGCGATTCTATATCAGAGTTAATTTACATTGAGCTATCATTATTGAGTGCACTTACAATGTTTTCATTAAAATATGAACTGTGATTTACATAGAGGTTGCAATTTACACAGGTCTATGTTCCGTATGAAGGGTTATGTCTGCATTAATTTACATTGAGTTATCAGAGTTAATTTACAGTATATATAGACTGCGATGCCATTGATACAGTGGTTGCGTTTTCATTAAAATATGGACTGTGTTCTGTATGAAGGGATATGTTTGTGTCTTGATTTATATATCTGTATTTCCGTTTGATTGTATCCCTGCCCCTTTTTGGCTATCCTGGTGAATATTTAATGATATCTCAACAATATTTTTAGGATGAGTCATAGTGATTTTAAGTTGCCATCATCATGAATGTATTTTCTAATTGATAGCTATATTGTTAGGATAGCACATCACGGAGATATATTTCTGATGTCACAGTAACTGTATTGATTTTAGGATAGCGATATAATTCGCTATCATTATTATACTCTGCAGTGATTTCACACACAGCCTTACCACTTTCCACTCAGCCATGTCATCACTGACTCAGCGATATCACTATTGCCTTCCTTAGTTTTTAGCGACAGTGTTGGATGTATGATGTGTTCCAGAGATTTTAATATTTGAAATAACGATTTACATGTAATGGTAACTGCATTTTATGACAGTTTTAATATGTTGACAGTAAATGTTATTACTCGCCAATTTAATGTTTAAGGACAGCATTGACAGTAATCTTAATTTTTGACAGAATTGATTGTATGGCAGTGTGGACATCTATCATAATTATATTGACAACATTTTATTATATGTATGTTATATAATAATAATACAACGATATTTAGAATATAATGAACAACCATTTATGTGAGCAATTTAATTCATGATGAACGAATCTTTATATTTATAGACAGCTTGGCCCATAATTTATAGATAGAAAATCTTGGATTAAGGACAGCGATATCCATGCTATCATTGTTACACAATGAATCCATAGTAAACAACAATTAATTTTCCTTATATTACACAACGAACTCATGTAATGAATGGGTAGCGATTTTTAGTGTCTATCTCAACAATTATGATTACGTTTAATCTCTGCACTTTATATGTATTTACTACTGCATTTTACTACATTGACAGCGTTTTTATATGATAAGGGACAACGATAGTGTACCTTGGAAGCAATTTCATTGGAATGGTAACTCCTTTATTTAGACCGTGATTATAGTGTTTCTCCTCGTCATTTCTTTTTATTGTTAAGCTACGAATTTTGGGACATCATCTTACATGCCAGCAATATATTGGATTGAAAGGTCCCAACAATTACTTGTAATCGATTTATTTTTATGTAAATAACTTGGTGTTCATTTGCACTAAAACTATTTTATTCTGTGTACAGTTCGAGTCTTAAAAGATAACAACTTCATATGATAGAAATCTAGTTTCAGTTTTAAAGGAATCGATTCATACTTATCTAACATTGGGAATTGGACTATAGTTGCAATGAACTATTGTTTAATAATCATTTAATATGTACAGATTGATTTTGTTGCACAAGGAAATTGTTGTGTTGTGTGAAAGTCATAGTCGTCTTGTTGACTTGTTTATTGGGTGCTAGGGTTAGTCATCAGGGGTTGGATAGTTAACTTGATCTCCTAGCACGTTGATTTTGGCTTGTGTTGAGGGTCCAGTTATGTTGTTGTGCCACATTTGTTGTCGCACCTATCACTTGGCGACGACATGATTTCTGATGAGGGGATCATTCTGTGCCCTAATGGATAGATTCGAATGATAAATTGGCCAGAGTCTGTGCTACCCATTGTGGGCATTTGTTTGTTGTAGTTGTTGTTGGTGCTTGGGTTGTAACGCCTTCATGTGTTGGGTTTGCATGCCATAGAGGTTCTAGTTATTGGTCGTCGAGTCCGTTGTGTCAGGATTGTGCATGTTGTCCTTCAGCTTGTAGGCGTTGTCATGTTTATTTCAAGTGGGTAGTTGTTTCTATATTTTTTATTTACACATGTTTCGCCCAGTTTCTCATTGTGCTAGTGCGTTGAGTCATTGTTGCATGTTTCCTGATCTGTGTGCATGCATTCATTAATAGGTTCTGTGGTTCAAATGTTTTCATTGTTGCCTCCCTGCCTAAAAACCAAAAAAAAAAATCAATTTTTGGTCTGCTTGTTATCGTAACGATTGGGGTCTTTACATATGGTATCTGAGTGGGTTTCGACCTGGGACTTTAGGATCACTATGGCCGTCATTGATTTGATTTCTAATTATAAGGTTGCTAATTAATTTTATTTATATTCATGCAGGTAATCATGGTTAGAGGATGTCGTGGAGGCAGACGACGGGGTGTTAGGGGAGGAGGCGCGATGCCTCTAGTAGCATTCACGCTTGAGGGGTCTAACCCCCACGAAGATGAAAAATTTGTCGAGCAGGAAAAAATAGCATTGGGTGATGTGGTTGGGCTAATGAGGTCTTTTCAGCAGATGTCTGAGGCACTATTCATCCATTTGGACAGAGATGAGGCTAGGGCGTCGGCACCCCCTGAGGGTCCACTACGCACTCTAATCAGTACTAGTATCATTCACCACGAACTTGAGAAGGTAAAATTTCCTGAGTTCTTTGGTGCCCCGGATGGCACAGCCACCGAGGCATGGTTGGAGAATATGGCGATGTGCTTTGCACTTCGCGACTATACCTATAACATGAAGGTTTACATGGCGGTTTTCCAACTGAAGGGGAGCACTCTTCTTTGGTGGAAGACACTCCTGCCACAATTGAACATGGTCATCGAAGACGTGCCATGGGAATGGTTCTGAGAGAGGTACCTATTAGAGGAATTCATTGAGCATCAACTCAACGATTTCAATGCCTTGAGACAGGGCGGTCGTACGATGCCCGAGTATGAGGCCTGTTTTATGGAGTTGCTTCGGTATGATCCGCACTTTAATACCGAGAAACTTAAGGTTAACAAGTTCTTATTCGACCTTCATGTCAACATACATGCAAAAGCTAGGATTTTGATGCCTCATACCTTGCATGATGTCATCTAGAAGGCCCTCATAGCAGAGGAGGAGCTTATCAACGGGGGCTAGAGAAGGGCTCTAGAGAGACCAGTAGGGAAGGTGTCATCTGGTGTGCAACAGTGTCATACACTAGCTAGACATATGCTAGGATATTGTGGCTTCTAGAGAGGATCCACTTTCACTACACCTCGACGACCAACACCTCAGTAGTGGACTCCTTACCGAGGACCACAACATCAGCAGCAACGTCAACCGTAGTAGCAGCAATTTAGGCCTATTCAATATAATAGACCAGGATTATAGGCCGGTGGGCCATCAGATTATACTTTGGGTACCAAGAGTACTGGACCAAAGAAGGGGTGTTGGACTTGTGGGGAGCTACACTACCAGCGCGACTTCCCAGTGGAGAGGACTAGAGCATATGGATCAGCCAGACCCACTACCGTGGGATATTTGGGCAAGACCCACCGGATTCATGCAACAGTGAATAACCGCCAGGCATAGCACCAGTCGACTGTGCTCGAGATGTCAGGTACCTTCGCTGACCAGACCCTTAGTATTTTGATAAATCTCGGTGCTACCAAGAGTTTCATTTCCGGTGCAATGCTAAAAAGGATTAAGGTAAAGGCAGTCGAACAGGATGAGTTTATCTTTGTAGAGATGGATTCGGGAGCCAAAAAGAAGTTTGGAGGGAAGGTTACGGGCTGTACCCTTAACCTGGGAGAGTTTGTCACTAATGCCAACTTGTACGTCATGATATTAGGATCTTATGACATCCTGATCGGTATGGACTGGTTGGAATCGCATGAGGTGATACTCAACTGTAAGATGAAACGGTTGAGCTTGGTCGATGATGAGGGACAAAGATGTGTGTTGTTGGTCAGAACCAGGGAGTTTCCCTAAGGTTTATCTCTTCCTTGAAACTACGGAAGAGAATGTGCAAGGGATGTAATCTTTATGCGACCCTTGAGCTAAACGAGAAGGGAGTAATAGAAGGTATAGAATACCTTCCGGTGGTGAGATATTTTTCGGACATCTTTCTGACGGAGTTACCTAGAATTCCACCAGAGAGGGAATTGGAGTTTACCATAGACCTAAAACTAGGGACTGAACCGATAGCAAGAACACCTTATCGGATGTCGACCCCAGAGTTACAGGAGCTAAGAATGCAACTGAAGTAGTTGTTGGACCTAGGACTGATACATCCTAATGTGTCACTGTGAGGTGTGCCTGTTATTTTCATACGAAAGAAGGATGGGTCATGGAGACTCTGCATTGACTACCATCAATTGAACAAGGCAACAATCAAGAATCAGTATCCGTTGTCAAGGATTGATGATCTGTTTGATCAGATGAAGGGTGCGACAGTGTTTTCAAAGATCGACTAGAGATCAGGGTATCACCAGTTATGGATCAAGGAGGCTGACATCCCTAAGACCGCCTTTAAGATGAGGTTTGGACATTACGAGTTTATTGTTTTACCGTTTGGACTAACGAACGCCCCAGAGGTATTTATGAGTTTGATGAATGAGGTGTTCCGCGAGTACTTGGACAAGTTCATCCAAGTATTCATTGACGATATTTTTATTTACTCTCAGATGATGGAGGAGCATGACGAGCACTTGTGCTTGGTACTACAGTGTATGCGAGAGAACAAATTGTATGGGAAATTGTCTAAATGCTCATTTTATCAATCAAGGATTCACTACTTAGGGCATGCCATCTCCAACGAAGGTATCGTCGTGGATCCAGCAAAGGTCGAGGCTATTATAGAATGGCCTGCATTGATGAATGTCCTAGAAGTGCGTAGCTTCATGGGTTTAGTAGGATGTTATCGACAATTTGTCGAGGGATTTTTCAAGATAGCAAATCTGATCACGGAATTGTAGAAGAAGAACAAGAAGTTTGTTTGGATCGAGAAATGCGCGGAAGCATTTCATAGGCTCAAGGAGCTATTGACAACAACACAGATACTAAAGGTCCCTGACATGGATGCATACTTCTTGGTATGCACTGACGCATCCAAGGAAGGCTTAGGCAAAGTCTTGATGCAAGACAGTCGAGTGATCGCTTACATATCGAGGAAGTTGAGAAGGCATGAGGAGAACTATGCGATGTACAATTTGGATTTTTTTAGCCAGTCTATATGCCTTGAGAGTGTGGAAACACTACCTTATTGGACGAAAATTTGAATTAAAAATGAACCACTATGGACTACAACACATATTTACACAAAGCGACTTGAACGCGCGACAACGACGTTTGTCGAAATTTCTCAGCGAGTACGATTTCGATATTACTTACATAAAGGGAACAATGAATAGAGTGGTTGATGCATTGAGTCGAAGACCACACATATTTTCACTGATGACTCTTTAGGTGAATCTACGTGAAAATATTCTAACCTTACAGCATGATGATGACTGGTACAAAGAGGCCAAGGATTTTATCGAATGAAACACAATGATGATACCAAGATTTAAAGGATTTATGTTTGACAACGATGGATTATTTAGATTTAAAAATTGAATTTACGTACCACCGAACGACGAGTTGAGGATTTTGATCCTAAACGAGGCTCATAGAGCAGTGTACATGGATCACCTGGGAGTCATGAAGATGAGGGCAGACCTTAAACCCTTATTCTTCTAGAAAGGAATGAAGGTAGACATAGTCAACTACGTGGCAATATGTCTAGAATTTCAGTAGGTGAAGGCTAAACATAGACATCCAACAGGATTACTACAACCACATGCCATTCCAGAATCAAAATAGGAGGTCATTTCGATGGATTTCATTGTTGGATTGCCACTGACGGCAAGGAGACATGACTCGATTTTTGTGGTAGTCGACACTCTGACTAAGAGTGCTCATTTTGTTCCTGTGAGAACGACATATCAGGCACTTGACATAGATATATTTTTCATCAGTGAGATTGTGAGGATGCATGGTGTAAGGAAAAATCTAAATCACTAACTTAGTAAGGAATCTTCCCTTTAAGAACTTGCTAATTATGAACTCAACTAGGAATTTAGTAAAGCTGTAAGTCATTTAAAATGTGTAAGGGAATATTGGGACACCAAGGAGAGTTTTTAGGAAGGTTTTTGGTGAGGTGAGGGAAATAGGAATAATTAAATAATTAATGAAATTAATTTTTTGGTGCAACTAGGGGGATGGGTGACATGTGTATGGGGGAGGTTTTTCTGAATTAAATTAATGAAAAATAAATTAAATGGGAATTTGGGAAAGAAATCACTTAGAAACTCTATAAAAAGGATGGATAAGGAGGAGTATGGATCTGATCTTTATGCATAACGTTACGTTGTAGAATTTTTGTCTTGACTGACTTATCTTGTGGGAGTTGGGATACCCAGCTCGGGTAATGAGTGGTAGATCGACCTTGCAAGGCAATCTGGGTGCTAGTTGTTCTCTGGTATAGTGTGTGTGTCCCATTTGCAGATCGAGGGGCTCAAGGGGAAGAAGAGTACCCCTAGCATTGGTTGGGAGGTACCGGTGAAGTCACATCAATCGACAAGCAGGATATGGATGGAGCACGTGCGGGAAAACGACTCGGAGTTGTCGCCTTGGGCTATGGTACACATGCATTTATTTTGAATGGTTGATTAATTTTGTTCTTGCGCTTTCATTACTGTACTTCTATTGTGTAAAGAAATGTGTTTTACTCAGCCTTTTTAATCGAGAACTTAAAGTCATCATAGCTTTACGCTCGTTGCATTTGGATTGATTTCCTTAGCAACCCAATCCCTGATCGCTAAGAGTGTTCTATTTTGTTTTATTGAGTATTATGACGTGATTGTGTTTTATCTTTCATCCTTATCCCTAGATCATCAGTCCATGCCTGAGCAGTCGGCCAAGAGCCAAATTGACGGTCGTCACTTCTGTGTTTATAGACCTATAGATTCTAGTGCCCTGCTTTTTTGTGCATGGATGATGAGCAAAGGATAATTTTTCCCAGCTATATACCCCTTTCTTATCTCTGCATTTGCATTGGGCTCTGCTTTTTTTATTTTTTCCCTTACAATGGTCTCTGCACGTTATATCACCTCTACGTTCTAAATGATCTCAGCATTTGATCAATGTGTTTTATTAATCTTTGTGTTTTCACCCGTATTTACCCAGAATTCAACCCACTCTTCTTGGCATCTTACACACAACGATTTGTATTTATTGTTTGCACAACATATCCATCATTTACTTTGCGATTTGGATACATAAACACTACGAAATCTGTGGCTCCTTGCAGGCATTCAAATACAAATTTTTCCCTCTGCGATTTATTGTATTTTGATGGCAAGTTACTCTGCGTTTCAATACATTTGGCCTACGAATTTTTTCCCTCTGCAATTTATTACATTAAATGGCGAATTTACCAAGAGTTTTTATTTGTCCAAAATGCAACGCACTTTACACCCATTCAATTGTCTAACAACGTTTTATACTTCCCCAACCCCACATGACCTTGCCAACAATTCTATATCAGAGGCAATTTACATTGAGTTATCATTATTGACTGCACTTACAGTGTTTTCATTAAAATATGGACTGTGATTTACATAGTGATTGTAATTTACATAGGTCTGCGTTTCGTATGAAGGGTTATCTTTGCGTTAATTTACATTGAGTTATCAGAGATAATTTACATTGAGTTAATTTGCATTATATATAGATTGGGATTTCATTGATACAGTGGTTCCGTTTTCATTAAAATATGTACTGCGTTCCGTAGAAGGGATATGTCTGCATCTTGATTTATATATCTGCATTTCTATTTGATTGTATCCCAGCCCCTTTTTGGTTATCCCGATGAATATATAATGATATCTCAGCGATATTTTTAGGATGAGTAGTAGCGATTTTAAGTTTCCATCACCATGAATGTATTTACTAATTGATGGCTATATTTTTAGGATAGCACGTGTCACAAAGATATATTTTTTATGTCACGGTAACTGTATTGATTTTAGGATAGCGATATAATTCACTATAATTATTATACTCTACAACGATTTCACACACATCCTTACCACTTTCCACTCAGTCATGTCATAACTCCCTCAACGATATCACTATTGCCTTCCTTAGTTTTTAGCGACAGTGTTGGATGTATGATGTGTGCCAGAGATTTTAATATTTGAAATAGTGATTTACATGTAATGGTAACTACGTTTTATCACAGTTTTAATATGTTGACAGTAAATGTTATTACTCAACAATTTAATGTTTAAGGACATCGTTGACAGTAATCTTAATTTTTTACAGCATTGATAGTATGACAGCATTGACAGCTATCATAATTATATTGACATCATTTTATTATATGTATGTTGTATAATAATAATGCAACTATATTTAGGATATAATGAACAACCATTTCTGTGAGCAATTTAATTCATGATGAGCGAATCTTTATATTTATAAACAGCTTAGCCCATAATTTATAGATAGAAAATATCGGATTAAGGACAGTGTTATACATTCTATCATTGTTACACAGTGAATCTATAGTAAATGACAATTACTTTTCCTTATATTACACAACGAACTCATGTAATGAATGGGTAGCGATTTTTAGTGTCTAGCTCAACAAGTATGATTACGTTTAATCTCTGCGCTTTATATATATTTAATACTACATTTTACTACATTGACAACGTTTTTATATGATAAGGGACAACGATAGTGTACCTTGGTAGCAATTTCATTAGAACAGTAACTCCTTTATTTAGACTGTGATTATAGTGTTTTTCCTCGTCATTTCTTTTTATTGTTAAGCTGTGAATTTTAGGATAGCGGCTTACATGCCAGCAATATATTGGATTGAAAGGTCACAGCAATTACTTGTAATCGATTTATTGTTATTTAAATAACTTGGTGTTCAGTTTCACTAAAACTATTTTATTCGGTGTACAGTTCGAGTCTTAAAAGATAGCAACTTCATATGATAGCAATCTAGTTTCAGTTTTAAAGGAATCATACTTATCTAACATTGGGAATTGGAATATAGTTGCAACGAACTATTGTTTAATAATCATTTAATATGTACAGATTGATTTTGTTGTGCAAGGAAATTATTGTGTTGTGTGAAAGTCATAGTCGTCTTGTTGACTTGTCGATTGGGTGCTAGGGTTAGTTGTCAAGGGTTGGATAGTTAACTTGATATCCTAGCGCGTTGATTTTGGCTTGAGTTGAGTGTCCAGTTATGTTGTTGCACCACGGTTGTTGTCACACCTATCACCCAGCGACGACATGATTCCTGATAAGGGGATCATTACATGCCCTAATGGATAGAGGTGACTGATAACTTGGCCAGAGTCTGTGCTACATGTTGTGGACATTTGTTCGTTGTATTTTTTGTTGGTGCTTGGGTTGTAAAGCCTTCATGCGTTGGGTTTGTGCACCATAGAGGTTCTAGTTACTAGTCGTCGAGGCCATTGTGTCCGAATTGTGGATGTTGTCCTTTAGTTTGTAGGCATTGTCATGTTTGTGTCAGGCAGGTAGTCGTTTCTATCTTTTTGATTTACGCAAGTTTAGCCCAGTTGCTCATTGTGCTAGTGCATTGAGACATTGTTTTCTGTTGCCTGATCTGTGTGCGTGTGTTTGTTGTTAGTTTGTGTGGTTCAACTGTTGTCATCATTTCCTCCCTGCCTAAAAACAAAACAAAAAAAATCAATTTTTGGTTCTCTTGTTGTTGTAACGATTGGGGTCTTTACACACATCATTTCTCTGCACAAGATTTGAATATAAATCAAGTTATAAATAGACAAAATACTAGCTTTGTGCAACATACAACTATGTTGAATTGCTCATGGCATCTCTCTGCCAATTTCATAAGTGTTTATGCAACTAACTATGACAATGCCACACCATAAGTACCATGAATTCTCAGTGTAAGGGTTGAAAGTGTAGAATTTCACACAAGGAATGAAAATAGAGCAAGCATTCTCTTAGTCTATTTTGAATCCTCATCCAGTTTTCACAACCATACTTGGCCTACTTAAGATGGTCTATTTTTAAGCCTTGTGCAGAGTACCCACACGGGTCATCTTCCCGCATTGCTACACTTCCATTCCTCTACATTTCCAATACTTTCACATCCATGATTGTGACAAACTATGTAATTTGCAAAATAGGTCATTGATTTATGGTAAATTGATTTTCTCTAATTTAGGAGGAAATTCCATGTATCTATAAGCAATTCCAAGAAAATGCCTTGCTTATTGTTGGAAACTTGGTTTTCATTGATGTCAACCCTAGAAGAAGTCATGGAGCATGTACAGAAGCCCATGCAAGTGATGGATTTATTTGAAGGAGTCTCCAAAGTAGTACCCTTATGACATAGCTCTAATCATGGCCCTCATGGGAAGATGCTTTCAAGAATCCAACAAGAATCCATAGTTTTTAAGAAAAAAATTTACAATGTATGGTCAAGAAGCCCTGAAGATATGGTCAGGAATGCCCAGATGTGTGGTCATGAAGCTCAAAGTTGGTTGAATAAACTGATTATGAAGGAAATTTTACATGCATGAAAAATCCCTATGGATTGATATTCCTCATCCAATCATTTCAAATGGTAGGTGGGACACCACGTGGTTCCTCACGGTTGAAAAGATATGCCTTATTAAAGATGATCATGTAAGGTATGGTCAAGAATCCCTAAAGAATCCCCAGAAGTATGGTAACGAAACTCTAGAAGTAAAGGAATTAATTCCCCAAAGTCAACCCTGATTATAAAATGAACTAAAGATGAAATTAAGTGTACAAGGACAAGTCGGCCCTACAAGAGAAATTAAAATTAAAATAAAATTTGACCCTAAAAAGTGTTGCAAACAAGAAGTTATAGGTTGGCCCTAAAGTTAAGTAAAGGAAGCGCTTGGAAGGGTATAAACACACATCAATAATCTCTCATTTTCATCATTAAATATTTTTATCTCTTAGCACAATCTTGGTACTGAATTTCAGAGGGAAGATGAAGTGAAGAAGGGAGAAATGCCAAGGGAATATGAAGTCTTGTGATGATGTGTTCAAAGGTATGTTCTTTAAAGGTCATCTTGGAATTTTCCCTATAACTTTTTTTTCTGGAATGATTCAGATAGTGAAACTTGGAGGATATTAAGAAGACATATCAAGGTACTTGTGAGATTAATTTCATCTTATGGATCATTTTACTTTTGGATATACACTATGTGGAAGATAGGGTTTTTTACTAGTCCTGTAACTAGTCTCAAACAGGTGTTCTAGGTAAAACAGTCATAACTTCTTTATAGAGGATCCAAATTCTTTGAGACCAATTTCATTGAAAATAGTACATCCGCTAGTATTTTTTTTGTGATTTTGAGAATCAGATATCAAATATTGAGCGCATGGAATGATGTACAAGTTTTCTCTCCAGAATGGGACAAAATTCAGGAAGGTCTTCCATTTTTGTTACAAGGAGAAACAATTGGATGAATTTCAGAGAAGATATCAAAGAATATTAGGTACAAGTTTGAGACCTTGATTCATTATAGGTATGGATTTATACTTGTTGGAATTTATGGTTTGTGACTAATCCATAAACTAGTCCCAAACCGGTGTTCAAAATAAATTTAAGAAGTGATGTGTTGGTTGTGGAGCTTGATTATCTCCTTGATTTATATGCAATTATTCCTAGGCCCCTTATTCGAGGGTTCAAGGGTTGGCCCAGAATGAAGGGGATCCTTGGGGGGCCTACCCCCCTGGGTGGGGGACATGGGGGCTAGCAGGCCCCCGAGCGAAATTTTTTTTGGGAAATTTGCTTTGTAAAATATTGTAATTTCGTATTCATTCTAGACCATTCATTATAAGGTCGCGGATCTGACGATAGAAGTTATGTTAGGTTTTTTTTCCCTAGAAGGAAACCCTCTTTTATGAGGGAATTGTATTGTGGTTTTGTATGAGGGTGATTATTGTATTATAAGAGAAGACACTACGAGATAAAGAAGAGGAAGTTACAACAGGCATGTTGTAGGTTTTATCCCTTCATTTTGATGGATAATAAAAAGGAAGGACATCTAGAATAACTACGAAACAAATGTGTTGCTTATCTATAAACTGCTCGATGGTTTTTTATTATGGCTATTGTTATTCGAAAGGTAGATGATATATGTGTAAAATACATTTAGCGAATTGACATCCTTCTCTTGGACTTAGGGAAATCACAGGTCTGTGGTCTATTTTTCTTTGGACAATTTTCTAGTAAAAAGTTTTGAGGTTGGACGAAAGTTTTTTCTATAGCCATATCTCCACCCTCCGCACAACAATGCCTCTCGCACAACAAACAATTGGTCTATTTTCAAAACATGTATCGAGAATTCATAGAATATGGCGTTTTTCATTCACTTGACATCACTTATAAATCATTTCCCTTTGCACCATAACCGACATGAATTCTTCACACAAGCATTGAAAATACACAGTACTGGTCATGCCAACCATATTCCTTTTCCAATTCTGAGATGTGCAATACATGGTTTCACTGAGTGCCACCATATGTTCATAGAAAAAGCCTATGGACAAACTAGAAAATGCTTGTATTTATAAACTATACATACTTATACTATAATCACCCCCCCCCCCTAACAAAAAAAGAACATATGGAACATAGTCCAATGCACGAATCAAATAATCCCGATCACCGTATGAAAATGAATCCAACCTAAAAACAACATTTCTCTACAACACATGAAAAATAATGCATTGCGCCCTAACTTTATACCCTCACTATCTCCATAGCATCACACAACTATAAAACAAGAAGAGAAATACAGCCTGACAATAGGGAAACACAAAATAAGAACCAAGACCTAATCTTCCCTGGCATATAGAATACAATGCATAAGATTTATTACACTCTACCATACATTTCCACAACCCCAAAATTAGATCTCGTGCAACTCGAGACTCCCAGCACTTGGAAATTTAGAATAGCTTCGTATTTTTTAACCATAATATATGACATGGTAGATAAATGCATTAAGCAACCCAAAAAACAAAGTGAACAATACAACGTCAAAACAACATATCTTCTCTCTTGGTTCACCTTCCACTATTTTCAACGTACACAGTCTTTGTAATAGACCCCAATCGACTTGACTTGCCTCTGCAAAAACTAGCAACACAACAGAATTAGTTGCACTATGCACAAAGAACACTCTATCAAACAACAACCACATAAACTAATTGCACTTGTCTAAAATACATATATTAATATGTCAACCAACTAGTTAGATGCAAGATACTAGATGCACATGACTTCTTACCCACTCTCATAGATTTGTACAAGCCCAAAAACCATATATATTCCAAGTCGCCAACCACAACACCTATAACTTTGGTAACCACCTTGCCTTCTTGGCTTATAGCACAGTATATTGTTATCAAACCTAAAAAATTCAACAATTAATTAAAACGGAAGAATTCAATTAAAACTCCTTGTAATTGGTGAAATCTATCACAGAGAATCATGTCAAATAGTACATAGAAATCCCTTCAAATTTTATGAATCATACTAAATTTAATGGAAAATAAAAAGAAAATAATTTATATGTATTTATTAAAATAATTCTATATATTTGATAGTAC
>ML788994.1:482480-516774 GCA_009831015.1 Picea engelmannii
AGATCCTTCTAGAAGCGGAAGCTTCTATTAGGTCTTCTTACATCCGCCTAATTCTCTTTTATTGAAAGGTCTTATTAATATTGACCTTTATTACATCCGAATACATTAATCTACCCATGTGCGGGTTAGGACCTTAACACAACGCGACATCTCCAACAATACAAGCAGCTCAACCAGATGCAGATCTAGCAAACGCTTTTCCCTCTCCCCCGAGAACTCAACGCGATGGAGATCATTGCTTATTAAGGGGGGAGGATTGATCCAAGTGGATGTCAGTGGCCACCCACCTTTTTCGACTGGCTCAAAATAGTTTTCTGACAATTTTGGCAATTTACTATTTTTAGCAGGTTTTAACTTCCGAGGTCATTTTGAGGGCCTAAATGAAGGTTTTTCGAGATCGAAGTTCTCAATGAAAGTCAAAGGCATGATTGATCCCCCAAAATGAATCTCATCGACGATACCTTTCCAACAAGCTATCATACGCATAAAACGGAGATCGTATACAAAAGTTACGACCCTGGGAAGTTGATGTACTAACTTACCCAAACGGGGCCCACATGACTTTTGGCGCTTCATCTCCTAGGGTTAGGTTTTTGGATGTCTAGGACTTTTGGCATTCCTGTTTATTGTAAAAATTCCTCCAGAGCCTCATTGTAATCATCTTCTTGTGAATGCGAGTAGCCGTCACATTTCTTCTCAGAGATAAGCTGCCACCATTCTAGCGAGTCTTTCACTCTGTATTTTTACAGTCTCTGTACATTTCTTTCATTAATAGAAATCGTGTATTAATGTATCTCTGTGTTTATGGTTTCATCTCTGATATATTTCTGTTATATTATTGGATATACGCGATATCTCTGTGCATTTCTTTATTATTTCTCCACTCTCATTTCGTGCCAAAAATAATCCGGACTAGTGGTATCAGAGCAGGATGCTCTTGATTGTTTTTTTCAGTGCATGTCCCCGACGAGGTTCGAGTATAGCAAGTTGGGTCTCGAGCTTGTCTCTCTTGAAGACAATATCTCTCACAACCTAAGATACCCTCAATGGTGGAAGAAAAGAAAATCGACGGAGCAGACGATCCTATCAATCTGTTCCTTGAGTAGGCTCTCACGCGACAGAGGGACGAAATGATGGAGAATTTTTCCCACATCCTTAAACGACTGCCGATAGCATCAGGCACATCTTCATCAAGAAGCCACTTTGGAGGCACCTCGCCTTTCAAGGTACAAGTTAATTTTTATATTCCTATATTTGAAGGACAGATAGATGCAGAAGCCCTAGAAAAATGGTTAACTCTGCTAGAAGTTTATTTCTCTGTTCACAATTTTTCCGACAAAGAAAAGATCACCTTCGCAGTCCTTAAATCTCTCCCTCGTGTCAAACATTGGTGGAAAACTTACTGGGAACAAAGTTCCACAAAGGAGTCTGGAATATATGGGGCCGATCCCACTTGGGATTTTTTTATGAATGCGATAAAGGAACAATATTACCCTGTTGGCAACTACAAAGACCAGTACATGAGATGGACCACACTACGGAAAGACAGGGGCCAAGCAGTTCAGGAGTTCACCAATGCCTTCCATACCCTACGCACCAAGTTGGCTATCAAAGACTCTGAGTGACATTTGGTTCTGAAATACCGTGGGGCTCTACACAGATACATCTAGAATGAAATGGATTTTCTGGACATCTCATCACTCGGTGTTGCTTATCGATATGCTGTTAAAATTGAGTAGAAATTTAAGCACCAGAACAAACGGGAATTCGGGTCTGCAAATCTGCAACAACCAAAGTATGACAAAGATGGCTCTAACAAACAGTCTCCTGAAAACCAGTCCAAGACACAGGAAAAGAAGGGTCACGGGAAGACAAAGAAGGACATAGGAAAATAATGTGATTTCCATAAAAGCCCCTGGCACAACACCGATGAATGTCGCTCAAAACAGTCATTGGTGGCTGAAATCAAAGACAAGGAGCCGAACCCTGATTCAGAATCTGATTTTGAAAATACAAGTAAACGACAGATCATTGATGCAGACCCCACTGCTATTGCCATGACCGCAACAATTCAACCAGAGGAACCAATAGATCCTGAAGAGGGGGAACGCCTTTTTCATTCACAGATGCGGGTGAAGGGGACCTTGCTATATTTTATTGTTGATAGCGGAAGCCAGAAGAACCTCATCTCAGCAGGGGTCATCAAACAGTTGGGATTGTTGACAACACCACACCCGCAACCATACAACATTGGGTGGCTTCGCCAAGGATGAGATCTCTGTGTCAGGCAGCAATTTCGATTGTCACACGACATCTAGCCCTTCAAGGACAAGGTATTATGTGATGTTTCCCCACTGGATGTCTTTGACGCTCTCTTGGGCCAGCCATATATGTGGAAGCACCATGTTATTTATGAGTCTCAACCCCGTAGTGTCATTGTTACTTTGGGGGGGCATCTCTACAGAATACCAGAGGTAGTTCCAACTATTGTTTCACCTAAAAAGTGTCGCAAGGTAGTATCTCATACTGCAAAATTCAGCTTCTTCACAATCTATTCAAAAGGGGAACAGAAGGACATTGCAACCACTACAGTCTCGCCCCCTGCACCTTCTATCCAACAGAAGCAAGTCGACAAGGTTGCAACAAAGCACAAAGATTCCTTCTGCACACCTTCCTCTCATGTAGCTCAACTTGTTGAACAACCTCAACTTCAACATGTTCATGACAGACTTCCACAAACTAAGCAATGCAACATCTCCAGCAATACAAGCAGCTCACCCAGATGCAGATCCAGCAAACGCTTTTCCCTCTCCCCAAGGAACTCAACGCAATGGAGACCATTGCTTCCTAATGGGGGAGGATTGATCTAGGTGGATGTTGGTGGCCACCCACCTTTTTCGACTGGCTCAAAATAGTTTTCTGGCAATTTTGGCAATTTACTATTTTTAGCAGGTTTTAACTTCCGGGGCCATTTTGAGGGCCTAAATGAAGGTTTTTTTAGATCGAGGTTCTCAATGATAGCTAAAGGCATGATTGAGCCCCCAAAATGAATCTCCTCGACAATACCTTTCCAACGAGCTATCATACGCCTAAAACGAAGATCGTATGCCAAAGTTACGACCCTGGGAAGTTGATGTACTAACTTACCCAAACGGGGCCCACATGACTTTTGGCGCTTCATCTCCTAGGGTTAGGTTTTTGGATGTCTAGGACTTTTGGCATTCCTTTTTATTGTAAAAATGCCTCTAGAGCCTCATTGTAATCATCTTCTTGCGAATGCGAGTAGCCGTCACATCTCTTCTCAGAGATAAGTTGCCACCATTCTAGCGAGTCTTTCACTCTGTTTTTTTACAGTCTCTGTACATTTCTTTCATTAATAGAAATCATGTATTACTGTACCTCTGTGTTTATGGTTGCATATCTGATATAGTTATGTTATATTACTTGATATACGTGATATCTCTGTGCATTTCTTTATTATATCTCTGCTCTCATTTCGTGCCGAAAATAATCCGGATTAGTGGTATCAGAGCAGGCTGCTCTTGATTGTTTTTTTCAGTGCATGTCCCCGACGAGGTCTGAGTATAGAAAGTTAGGTCTCGAGCTTGTCTCTCTTGAATACAATCTCTCTCTCACACCCAAGAAACCCTCAATGGCGAAAGAAAAGAAAATCGACGGAGCAGACGATCCTATCAATCTGTTGCTTGAGCAAGCTCTCACGTGAGAGAGGGACGAAATGATGGAGAATTTTTCCCACATCCTTATACGCCTGCAGATAGCATCAGGCGCATCTTCATCAAGCAGACACTTTGGAGGCACCTCGCCTTTCAAGGTATAATTTAATTTTGATATTCCTGTATTTGAAGGACAGATAGATGCAGAAGCCCTAGAAAAATGGTTAACTCTGCTAGAAGCTTATTTCTATGTTCACAATTTTTTTGACAAAGAAAATATCACCTTCACACTCCTTAAAGATCTCCCTCATGTCAAACATTGATGGGAAACTTACTCGGAGCAAAGTTCCACAGAAGAGTCTGGAATATATGGGGCCGATCCCACTTGAGATTTTTTTATGGATGCGGTAAAGGAACAATATTACCCTGTTGGAAACTACAAAGACCAGTACATGAGATGGACCACACTACGGAAAGAGAGGGGCCAAGTAGTTCCAGAGTTTACCAATGCCTTCCATACCTTGCACACCAAGTTGGGTATCAAAGACTCCGAGCGACATTTGGTTCTGAAATACCGTGGGGCTCTACACAGATACATCCAGAATGAAATGGATTTTCTGGACATCTCATCACTCGGTGCTGCTTATCGATATGTTGTTAAAATTGAGTAGAAATTTAAGCACCAGAACAAACGGGTATTTGGGTCTGCAAATCTGCAACAACCAAAGTATGACAAAGACGGCCCTAACAAACAGTCTCTCGAAAACAAGTCCAAGACACAGGAAAAGAAGGGTCACGGGAAGACAAAGAAGGACACCGGAAAATGGTGTGATTTCCACAAAACCCTAGAACAACACCGATGAATGTCACTCAAAACAGTCATTGGTGGCCGAAATCAAATACAAGGAGCCGAACACTGATTCAGAATCTGATTCTGAAAATACAGGTAAAGGACAGATCATTGATGCATACCCCACTGCTATTGTCGCGACCGCAGTAATTCAACGAGAAGAACCAACAGATCCTGAAGAGGAGGAGCACCTTTTTCATTCACAGATGTGGGTGAAGGGGACCCTGCTATATTTTATTGTTGATAGTGGAAGCCATAAGAAACTCATCTCAGTAGAGGTCGTCAAACAGTTGGGATAGTCGACAACACCACACCTGCAGCCATACAACACTGGGTCGCTTCGCCAAGGAAGATATCTCTGTGTCAGGCAGCAATGTTGATTGTCATATGGAATCCATCCCTTCAAGGACGAGGTATTATGTGATGTTGCCCCACTGGATGTCTGTGATGTTCTCTTGGGCCAGCCATATATGTGGAAGCACCATGTTATTTATGAGTCTCGACCCCGTAGTGTCATTGTTACTTTGGGGGGGCATCTCTACAGAATAACAGAGGTAGTTCCAACTATTGTTTCACCTAAAAAGTGTCGCAAGGTCGTATCTCATACTGCAAAATTCAACTTCTTCACAATCTATTCAAAAGGGGAACAGAAGGACATTGCAACCACTACAGTCTCGCCCCCTGCACCTTCTATCCAACAGAAGCAAGTCGACAAGATTGCAACAAAGCACAAAGATTCCTTCTGCACACCTTCCTCTCATGTAGCTCAACTTGTTGAACAACCTCAACTTCGACAGGTTCATGACAAACTTCCACAAACTAAGTAGCGCGACATCTCCAGCAATACAAGCAGCTTACCCAGATGCAGATCCAGCAAATGCTTTTCCCTCTCCCCCGGGAACTCAACGCAATGGAGACCATTGCTTCCTAAGGGGGGAGGATTGATCCAGGTGGATGTCGGTGGCCACCCACCTTTTCCAACTCGCTCAAAACAGTTTTCTGGAAATTTTGGCAATTTACTATTTTTAGCACGTTTTAACTTCCGAGGCCATTTTGAGGGCCTAAATGAACGTTTTTCGAGATCGAGGTTCTCAATCATGGCCAAAAACATGATTAATCCCCCAAAATAAATCTCCTCGACAATACCTTTCCAACGAGCTATCATACGCCTAAAACGGAGATCATATGCAAAAGTTACAACCCTGGGAAGTTGATATACTAACTTACCCAAACGGGGCCCACATTACTTTTGGCGCTTCATCTCCTAGGGTTAGGTTTTTGGATGTATAGGACTTTTCGAATTCCTGTTTATTGTAAAAAGGCCTCTAGAGCCTCATTGTAATCATCTTCTTGCGAAAGCGAGTAGCCGTCATATCTCTTCTCAGAGATAAGCTGCCACCATTCTAGCGAGTCTTTCACTCTGTATTTTTACAGTCTCTGTACATTTCTTTCATTAATAGAAATCGTGTATTACTGTATCTCTGTGTTTATGGTTGCATCTCTGATATATTTATGTTATATTACTGGATATACGCGATATCTCTATGCATTTCTTTATTATATCTCCACTCTCATTTCATGCCGAAAATAATTCAGATCAGTGGTATCAGGGCAGGCTGCTCTTGATTGTTTTTTTCAGTGCATTTCCCCGACGAGGCCCGAGTATAGTAAGTTGGGTATCGAGCTTGTCTCTCTTGAATACAATCACTCTCGCAAACCCAAGAAACCCTCAATGGTGGAAGAAAAGAAAATCGACGGAGCAGACGATCCTATCAATCTGTTGCTTGAGCAAGCTCTCACGCGAGAGAGGGACGAAATGATGGAGAATTTTTCCCACATCCTTAAACGCCTACCGATAGCATCAGGCGCATCTTCATCAAGAAGCCACTTTGAAGGCACCTCGCCTTTCAAGGTACAAGTTAATTTTGATATTCCTGCATTTGAAGGGAAGATAGATGCAGAAGCCCTAGAAAAATGGTAAACTCTGCTAGAAGTTTATTTCTCTGTTCACAATTTTTTCGACAAAGAAAAGATCACCTTCGCACTCCTTAAAGCTCTCCCTCATGTCAAACATTGGTGGGAAACTTACTGGGAGAAAAGTTCCACAGAGGAGTCTGGAATATATGGGGTCGATCCCACTTGGGATTTTTTTATGGATGCGGTAAAGGAACAATATTACCCTGTTGGCAACTACGAAGACTAGTACATGAGATGGGCCACACTGCGGAAAGAGAGGGGCCAAGCAATTCCGGAGTTCACCAATGCCTTCTATACCTTGCACACCAAGTTGGGTATCAAAGACTCCGAGCGACATTTGGTTCTGAAATATCGTGGGGCTCTACACAGATACAACCAGAATGAAATGGATTTTTTGGACATCTCATCACTCGGTGCTGCTTATCGATATGTTGTTAAAATTGAGCAGAAATTTAAGCACCAGAACAAACAGTCTCCTGAAAACCAGTCCAAGACACAGGAAAAGAAGGGTCACGGGAAGACAAAGAAGGACACCGAAAAATGGTGTGATTTCCAGAAAATCCCCTGGCACAACACCAATGAATGTTGCTCAAAATAGTCATTAGTGGCCTAAATCAAAGACAATGAGCCGAACCATGATTCAGAATCTGATTCTGAAAATATAGGTAAAGGACAGATCATTGATGCAGACCCCACTGCTATTGTTGCGACCGCAGCAATTCAACCAAAAGAACCAACAAATCCTAAAGAGGGGGAGCGCCTTTTTCATTCACAGATGTGGGTGAAGGGGACCCTGCTGCATTTTGTTGTTGATAACGGAAGCCAGAAGAACGTCATCTCAGCAGAGGTCATCAAACAGTTGGGATTGTCGACAACACCACACCCGCAGCCATACAACATTGGGTGGCTTCGCCAAGGATGAGATCTCCGTGTCAGCGAGCAATGTCGATTGTCATATGGTATCCAGCCTTTCAAGGACGAGGTATTATGTGATGTTGCCCCACTGGATGTCTGTGATGTTCTCTTGGGCCAGCCATATATGTGGAAGCGCCATGTTATTTATGAGTCTCGACCCCGTAGTGTCATTGTTACTTTGGGGGGCCATCTCTACATAATACCAGAGGTAGTTCCAACTATTGTTTCACCTAAAAAGTGTCGCAAGGTAGTATCTCATACTGCAAAATTCAGCTTCTTCACAATCTATTCAAAAGGGGAATAGAAGGACATTGCAACCACTACAGTCTCGCCCCCTAATAGAAGCAAGTCGACAAGGTTGCAACAAAGCACAAAGATTCCTTCTGCACACCTTCCTCTCATGTATCTCAACTTGTTGAACAACCTCTACTTCAACAGGTTCATGACAGACTTCCACAAACTAAGCAGTGTGACATCTCCAGCAATACAAGCAGCTCACCCAAATGCAGATCCAGCAAACGCTTTTCCCTATCCCTGGGGAACTCAACGCAATGGAGACCATTGCTTCCTAAGGGGGGAGGATTGATCCAGGTGGATGTCAGTGGCCACCCACCTTTTCCGACTGGCTCAAAATAGTTTTTTGGCAATTTTGGCAATTTACTATTTTTAGCAGGTTTTAACTTTCGGGGCCATTTTGAGGGCCTAAATGAAGGTTTTTCGAGATCAAGGTTCTCAATGATATCCAAAGGCATGATTGATCCCCCAAAATGAATCGCCTCGATGATAGCTTTCCAACAAGCTATCATACGCCTAAAACGGAGATCGTATGCAAAAGCTACAACCCTGGGAAGTTGATGTACTAACTTACCCAAACAGGGCCCACATGACTTTTGGCGCTTCATCTCCTAGGGTTAGGTTTTTGGATGTCTAGGACTTTTGGAATTCTTTTTTATTTTAAAAAGGCCTCTAGAGCCTCATTGTAATCATCTTCTTGCGAATGTGAGTAGCCGTCACATCTCTTCTCAGAGATAAGCTGCCACCATTCTAGCGAGTCTTTCACTCTGTATTTTTACAGTCTCTGTACATTTCTTTCATTAATAGAAATCGTGTATTACTGTATCTCTGTGTTTATGGTTGCATCTCTGATATATTTCTGTTATATTACTGGATATACGCGATATCTCTATGCATTTCTTTATTATATCTCCGCTCTCGTTTCGTGCCGAAAATAATCCAGATCAATGGAACTAATACCCCTAGGCTTGGAATCAACTAGATTGATCTCACTATTCCCAGCCCCTCAAATAAGGAGGCAACCTTGGGAGCCAATGTGATGGTTCCCCATTCAGAGGTGGGGGTTGATTTGAGAATAGAATACTTAAATAATTTCACTCGACCCGAGGTTAACCACCATAAGAACCAAATATTATGTAGGGAAGTGTTTGACTCATGTTTAGGTAACCACTGTATCAATTTTTTTTTTCATCATCGAAGTGGGGACTAAATTAGATCTGGTCAGGGCTTACCTTTTAACCTACTAGAACACCTTTTACCTACTGGAACAAAGCAAGGTTAGCTAAGGTTTCCCGTCTTATGGATGAACTTGGGCTCTCATGTTCCTCTATTTAAAATAAATCCTCGCTTAGCATCCTTATATTTCATTATATAATGTATTTTGAACACCGAACATAAAAATACCAGTGTTGTTTACATATGCATACATTGTAATCCTGGTTTAAATGGTTAACTGATATTGTGGGGTTTGGGGTACCGGGAGTGAAAGGAGGGAGTGGACTGGTCACCACCCATATATTTTTCTTACCATCCATTTGAGTGTATTCAGTTCCATATCCTTTGGTAGGATAGGAGGATAAGTAGACAGGCTTGGTCAATCTAATCATTGAAGAAACACTCTTTAGTGGGATCTTTTTCTAGATGTAATGATCTATTTGCTTTTGGATAGGGAAGAGCATGTGAAACTCATATTGTGCATTGTTCTATGCGAGCTTGTAGATGGGTATAGTGGAATTGCACATGCCATCTAGAATGAACCTAATGGTTCAATTTATGACATTATCATGAATGCATAGAGAAATCCCATGTATCCATATTAACACACACGAGATATTGATTGTGATTGATTGATGAAATGAATGCAATGGATGTGTGTAAATAAATTTAAGGGTGATAAGTCATTTCCAATGGAAAAAGAAATGACTTATCATTATTATAATATGAATATACAATATTGACCTATGACATAATAAATATGTATTATATATTAATACATTAGTAGTGATATACAAGGTTTCTACAAGGTTTGTGATTACTATTTGAATATCTTGTGGAAAGATGAGTGCTTAAAGTTTTGACTTTTTCCTAATAGTACCAAGCATGATGATTTTTTGAACACTATTATAGGTATAAGGAATCAATATCAAGGAGTATAAGAGGTTTTAAGGTGAATTTGTTTGCATATAATATTGCAATAACTAAACTTGGCAAAGAATTTCAACGTGAGGTTAGTGATGGTATTGCAGGTGTTGCCTGTATGATGGAGCACCTTGATTCTACTAGTAAAATGAAGGTATCATTACCTCTGCTTATGATAATATGGAAGGAAGTTCAGTAGGAACACCACTAGAGAGTCAATGTCAAACAACCATGCATAACTGTATGCAATATCAAGTGCAAAGTCACTGGTCATTTATTATTCTTAATTTTCAAATAACATCATTTTTTGAAAATTTTGTGTAGAAAATATTTATAAATATAGTTTAATAAATTTATCTATTAAATTTATCAATATATTTTAATAAATTTAATGTAAATGGGTATAAATTAGTGTTATTGAAGCATAGTTTTCCATTACTAGTATAATTCAAGAAAGGATCATGATCCTTAAAATAATTATTTACAAGTCAAATATACCGCACATCTCTATTTTGTATAGAAGCATGCCACATCCATGTGTTATTTACAAATGTCTAGTTATGGGTCATAGCCTTTCCATGAGTGATGAACAACTTTTGCAAATCCCAACACCTTCAACATACAGACCCATATATTTGGAAACATATACATGCTTCTACAATTGCATACCATATGCTATACATGATATTAGAACGAAACCTATCCTTCTCTTGAGTTTTGATTATTCCTTGCAATTACATTGAGGTAAAATGCCCAAGCTTGAATGAGTGCCTTGAATTGAAAAAAAGGAGGTCCACCCGACACAGTGATTAGTGCATTACATTCAAATGTAGAGAAGTAGGGCGTTGGTTCAATCACATAGAGCGAAGTAGTTTCTATAAAAGTTTGTATATCCTATTTTCTGACCATGCTGAATTCTACACCAATATTCATTCATAAAAACAATGTAAGGAAAATATTTGTTTCCAAGTCATTCAAATCTTGATTTAATGTTGTTTTTACAAGTTTTGTGATTGCTATTCAAATATCTTGTGGAAAGCTAGGTGCGTAAAGTTTTGTCTTTTTCCCAATAGTACCAAGCATAATGTTTTTTCTAATACTTTTATTGGTATAAGGAATCAATATCAAGAAGTTCAAGAGGTTTTAAGGAGAAGTTGTTTGCATGTAAGAATGCAGTAACTAAAATTTGGTAGAAATTTTCAACAGGAGGTTAGTGTTGGTATCGGCGCAGGTGTTCCCCATATGATGGAGTGACTTTATCCTACTAGTAAAAATGATGGTATCACTGCCTCTCCTTCTGATAATATTGAAGGAAGTTCAATAGGAACACCAATTAGACAGGTTGTTGAAGGGCGTCAAATTTTTTCATGTTATGACAACAACAATGGATTGAGTTCATGTGGCATAAGTTTAGGTTAAGCCCACAATGTATTCGAGATAAATCAGATGGATGCATAAGTGAAGCCTTTATAGAGGTAAGAAGCCTTGATTTCCTTTGTGGGCCATACAAATTTTCTAAGTTTTATGAAAATTCAAAGCACTTCCAAGTACTCAGATTAGATGCATCAACTAACATAAAGTTCATAGACATATTTTTCATATTGTAGTTGAAGTTGAAAGATCTAAAATTCAATGAATAATGTTATTCAAATATTTTTTTCTCTCTTTTTGGTTCCTCTTCCTCTGCATTTAGGAAACCACTTGAGAATTTGTTTCAGAAGAAACAAAAAAAGGCACTTCTAACACCCAATTAATATTGTCTTTGGATTTTGATGCCCTGACAAGTAAATAATATTGTCTTTGGATTTTGATGCCTTGACAAATAAATAATATTGTCTTTCGATTTTGATATCTAACAAATCAATAATGTTTTCTTTGGCTTTTGATGCCTTGACAAATCAAAAGGATAGCATATAGACATAGTGCACCACAAGTACTATGCACTACAAATATTTATACACTTCTGCTCTTTTCTCTCCTAGTTGCAATATATAATAATTGAAAGAATTATATTATGTGTGTAATGGTGCTTCATGAGTACCTTATAGCCTACTTCATGAGTACCTCTTAAGTATGTAGAACATATGTTTGAAACAATAATTTATACACCAGGTATCATCTAACGGTTATGAACAATAATTTATACACCAAGTATCATCCAATGCTTCATTAAACGACGGATCTGAGTTCTCCACATGGAATTCATTCACTCCTACAACCAAATTTTAGCATTATGTCATGATCTAGTGAAACCAATAATGAAATGAAAATTGATAATTTGATTTCCTTACCATTTTCTCTATTAAAGATAGGTGGATTATTATACATTTGTTTTATATAGTGAAACCATTAATGAAATGAAAATTGATAATTTGATTTCCTTACCATTTTCTCTATTAAAGATAGGTGGATTATTATACATTTGTTTTATATAGATCAAAGAATCACATTGATTGGGTCCAAACAATTAATTGTGTACTGACTTGTACAATAACTCAATAGTTAGCAATAACATCATCACATAAGTTTCATCAAGAGATTAAAGATGTTATATCTCCATTTTGTAGGTTTGTAGGACATCGTAGTGCTTCAAAAGTTACTTACAAGAGATAGCTCATAACATGAAATAGTTACAATGCATTAGCAAATTCTTCCAGTGGCTTATGCTTATTATTGATTGATGTATAAACTAACATAGTTTGGTATGCTTTGTTAAACATATAGGAACAAATGCTAGTGAAAATGGATTTGATGTATTGCATCTTAGTGAAAGAAGCAAAAATGAAAGACAATAAAATTGAATATTACAAATAGAACTTGAAGTGTTTCACTATTATTTTGATATGGAAGTTTGCCAGGAATCTAGATGGATAATATTCTTGTCTCAAAATAAGTATGTGAATAATTTGATCAATAAGTTTGCATTTAAAATGAAAAGAGTGTGATACCCTAATAGATCTTGGAGATATTCTCATAAAGGATAAAACAAGGGAATTTTGAACATGACCCTATACAAGAAAATGGTAGGCAATTTGATTACTTGCCTATCTATTATTGAAGTTAATATTAACTATTTAATTGGTGTTGTACTAAGTTACATGGAAAACCCCAAAGTGAGTAATTAGAAAGTAGTTAAGAAAATAATGAGATATGGAAAGGGAGCATTCATTTGGATATTTTAGTATCTTGACGTAGTGAGTTTGCTTTAGCTATATACACATAATAGAACTAGGAAAAATGTGCATGTGATGGAAATTCAACATCTAATTTTGCATTCTATATTGGTCCAATAATTGTCAAACTAATAACAAGAAGAAACAACACATAATTTCTTTATCTTCCATTGAAGAAGATTATAAAAGTATTAAATAGAACATGTGATGGAATTTCACTAACAAGACCTTTGAGAGATATTGGATTAGTATAAAAGAAACCCATAGTTATCTTAAGTGACAATCATGAAGATGTTCAACTAGTGAATAATACATTCTATTACCAATGGAGTAAGCACATTCAAGTACATGTACATTATCCAAAACAAGTACTCGAAGAAGACTACATTCAATTGCAATACTATAAGAAAAACAAACAATTAGCTCATATTTTTATTAATCCTCCAAGGATAGAAAAGTTTGGGAAATTTAGAGCAGTTTTTTTTCAATTTTTTTTTTTTTTTTTTTTTTAGAAAGAACACTTTTCCATTAAGGAAGAATGTTGGAAATAATGGAAAATTATAAGAAAAAGATGTAGAATATGTCAATTAGAATTATCAAGTGAGCCTGGGATGTAACATAATACAATCAAAGACAAGTGTGGCAATTAAGTGCACTAAAGTTTAATGGGTATGTGAGTATAGATGATGACATGGAATAAATAAATGTTTTTGTGTCTAATATTGAGCTATGAAATAGTAAGTCAAACATTCGATCTAGTAGTTAGTTGAGCACCAACAAGATATCACTTGGAACCATTTTAGAAAAGAAAAGAAAAATCATCATTATCATTGTCCACTTTCTTGAGGAAAGTAGTTGTTGTCAAGAGAAAGAAATCCCACAAATGGTTTCTAGATGCCACATGTTGAGTCCGGCTCGGCTCTGCAACTAGGCGGGAATTTTTAATGAGGGATATGGACAAGGTCGTTTGAAGGAGGAGGCAAGGATGGTTCGAAACTACCCGGCTCTGTCACTAGGCAGGATTTCGAATGGAGCCGAAGTGGTTTTGGATCCTGGAATGGGTTTTTGATTAGGGTTGTTTAGTTTACTGGCGAGGTACACTGTTTGGTTTTTAAGTTTCAGGAGCTCCCCATTGCATAACCTGACCTTTTCTATTTTTGTGAGTTCTACTATTCTTGAGCCCATTTGGTTTCTTTTCACTTAGTTTTTAGTGGATTTTTTCTTGAGTTTTATTACTCTACAGGTTGGCGTAGTTTTAGGGACTTTAGCCCAATTACTGATTATTAAGTCTCCACTTTCCTTTCTAGGTAACTAGATTAGTATTATTGTTTTTGGGATCGTATTTGTTCAGTGGTGTACAAGTAGAGGTCCTATGTCACCTCTTAGCCGAGATGAATTAGAAGGGAATGTCATGGCACTTATGAGTGTTGATGACGAGGTCTTTTGGCAGCAGGGGGGTCTTTTCACTAGAGTCGATTCCTTGGGAGGGACCCACATTCTTTACTCTTGCCAATTTGTGATTTGACCTCTTCTCCAGTTCATAGTATCTTCCAGACTCAGGAGACTACACCTCGTCTTAACATTTCCTCTTCTATAGTTATTTTCTTAGCGCAACTAATGGAGGTGTCGAAGTCTGCTCTTGGTCCATTCTCAGGCAATAAGGGTGTGGTCTTGCCAAGTATTCTGAGAAAATCTCTCAAGCAACCAAACCCTGTAGGCGTTCGTAGGAAATTGTGGAAAGCTAATAGGAAAGTTAAACGCATGGTGTTGGGTTCAAACGTGGGTCTCGAGGAGACCTGTATGATGGCCTTGTGTGGTTTAATTGAAAACTCTCTTATAACTATTTGAGTAAGGGGCCAATCTCAGTTTTTCTTGACAAACATTGGGTTCATTTACTTGGTTATGCACTTGAAATTATTTATCTCACCAAAGGTTGGCTGGGTTTTATTTGTAAAACCTCGGAGTATGCGACCCTTCTTCTATATTCTCAGTGGGTTTTGGGGGGAAGAAGTTTGATGTTGAAACATTGGCGGGTTGCAATTGACCCGGTGACTGAACATTTTCAGTTCCGTTGTTTTTAGGTTCTTTTGCCGAGATTACCAATTCATCTCTGGAATGAGGGAGCTCTTTGAGATATTGGAGACTCTATGCGAAATTTTATTGCGTTGGACAGTCAAAGCCTTGTTAATCCTACTAGAAAGATTGGCAGAATCCTAGTAGAATTGGATATCCACTGCAATTTACTAGAGGTCTTAGATATTGAATGGCGTGGTCATCAGTTTTTATAGAGGTTTAAATACCTCGGTATACCTTTTTGTTGCAACCTATGCCACAAAATAGGTCATTTCCGTCAAGATTGTAAAGGCTTTACGGAAGAAGAATTGTTGGAGGACACTTCTATCCAAAGGGATCCCTTTGAATACATAACAGAAGTGGAATCCTAAGGGAACAAGCCTCTACATTATGGTTTCAATCCTTGGAGTCAGTCGGAGCCTCCAGAGACTCTCACTAGTAAGTTAAAATCTCTTTGTCCTACTTTATATTCTACTTTGTCTATTTGGGAAAAGGATTCTTTGGATGCATCTCGTTGGATATTTTTGCCCACTACCAAAGTTGAGGGGCCTACCAAGGTTGAAAAGGTAGTAACTCACCCTGTCATAGTGGAAACGGTGTGGCCGACTTGTTTTGTTTCTTCTCTGGTGGTTGATTTGGGGGTACAACCTACACCTTTAGTTGAGCCTCCTACTCACTCCCCCCCTGAGAGTCATCAGACTAGATTGCCTTATCTATGTACTGCTTGGGCTCCGGATCATACCTCTTCCTCTCTGTCCCCGAAGCAGTTGGATAGAGATGTGATTAACTCTGGTTTTAGAGAATCTGAGGAGGATGATTCCACTCTCAGTGTTGTACTAGACTCCTTGATCCCCTTCATTCGTGACTCAAACACAATTGTTAAATTTCCATTTTACCCGGGAAAGGTTGTTCATGTTTCAACAAGTGGTGAAGGGGCTGGTACTTGTCATATACACACTAAGGGGGCTGGGAAATAATTTTCCTGGTCAAGGGGCCTAGGCATCGAACACTCTCCTATAAACACCCGAAGCATTCAGAAAAAACTGGCAGGTATGACTTCACAGTCAGTTGACTGTGTTCCTTCCTCCATTGACAGTGGGGCTCTTAGAGCAATGAAAGCCCTGGTGAGGGCTAAGTAATGTTGTTACTCTTTTTAAATCTAAGAGGGATTGGTGGCACCCTCAAAGTTGCCTCTGTATGTCATTTTTTGGATCGAACTTGCTCAGACATTGTTTTTCTACATGAAGCCTTGGTTCACAAGCAAAAAGATAGATACTTCATTCATTTTCTTTGACCATCCTGGGTTTCATGTGTTGTAAACTCATTGGGTACTTATTTAGGTTTATTATTCACTTGGGACCCAAACATTTATGATCTGGCTCCTTACCTTACAATTGGTGGTATTCTGTTAACAAGCAGGTGTATTATAAATAAGAGGGACATCTCATTGCTCAATATATATGGCCCTTGCTCGAATCAAAAACACTTTAGGATCTCAGTGGAAGACAATGGTCTACCGTCTCTTAACAATCTAATCATTTTTGGTGATCTGAACATTACCTTCTCTCCTTATGAGGCTTGGGGAGGTTCCTCATATCCTGGATCTTCGGATGGTTTTTACAAAGATTTATTTATTTCCAAAAATTTGATAGATATCAAACCAACCAAACTAGTCCCTTCCTGGCAAAATGGGTGATCTAGTCCTGAGGCCATTGCAAACTGGTTGGATATATGTCTAGTTTCTGAAGGTTTATTATCCATCATTGGCATATATAGATCTTGGGTGGAGTTTCCCTTTATTTCTGACCATGCCTCTGTCTTAGTACAGCTGGAGGTTCCTCCCATTTACAAAGCCTATCCTTTCAAGTTAAACTCTCATTGGTTGAATGAAAAATATTACGTGGATCTATTCCACAAGATATGGAAGGGCCCTATTTTCTTAACCGAAGGTGGCAGACAACACAGATTAGTCTAGAAATTAAAGGTTTTGAAGACTCATACTAAAATATGGATTAAGGAAAGTATTGGAAGGAGCAAGGCACACCTAGCGACATTAGAATCTGATATAAGCGATACAATTGTTAAATTGGTGGGGGATTCAACAAATTTGGAAGTGGAAAAACACCTACAGCATATGGAACTTGAAAGGAATAATATATTGCTTGGTTTTGAAGAATAATGGAGACTTCACAGCAGGGTGATCTGGATCCAAAGCGGTGACAATAACACAAAGTTTTTTCACAATTATTCTAATCACAGTAGGATTCGAAAACATGTTTGGAAGATCACTGATGAAAATGGCTATACACTCACAGATCAAGGAGATATTAAGGAGAATGTTGTTCATTATTTCAAAAATATTTACAAAGCTCCGATTATACCAAACACTATTGAACAAGTCAAGGTTATTAGTCTATTCCCTCGGATGGTTAATGATGATGAGTCATTTTCTCTGTACATCCCAGTAACTATGGAGGAATTAAGGGTCGTTTTATCTCTTTTCAAAAAATATAAGAGTCCAGGGCCTAATGGCTAGACTGTCAAATTTTTCACCTTATTTTTTGATTTAGTAGGGGAGGATCTCCTTGATATGGTGGAGGAATTGCGATTGAGAGGTTCTATTGTCAGAAGCCTAAATTCGACTTTCTTGACCATTACACCAAAAGAAAACAAACCAGTTACATTTGAAGATTTCCGCTCGATTTCACTGTGTAACGTGTGCTACAAATTAATCTCAAAAATCATCGCAAATCAAATAAAATCGATCCTCTCTAGATCCCTTTCTGCAGAACAGATGGGTTTTTTGAAAGGGAGGTGGATTCAAGATGCTATAGGAACAACACATGAGAGTCTTCATAGCATAAAACGAAAGAAATTAAAGTCACTTGTTTTGAAATTGGATCTGTGGAAAGAATATGATTGCATTGATTGGGATTTTTTAAGGATGACTTTATTAAAAGTGGGATTTGGCCTCTAGATTACAAAGTGGATTATGAGTTGCGTAAATTCCTCTTCTTATGCAATTTTAATTAATGGTGAGGCATCATATTTTTTTAGAAGCGGTAGAGGACTGCGCCAAGGCTTCCCATTATCTCCATTACTATTTATATTGGTTATGGAAGGCCTCATCCTTTTATTAAAACAAAGTAAAGGGGTAGGCAATCTAACAGGTATAAAAGTGTCCAAAATGATAAAAATTCTCCATTTATTATTCGTGGACGATGTCCTAATTATGACAAAGGCTACATTAAAAGAATGGTTGGAAATTGACAAAATCATCAAGTTATTCTGTAAAGCTTCGAGACTCATGGTTAATGAGTCAAAACTACAATACATTTTGAAGGTATTTTTGACACTGACCTTGTCCCTTTCAAGTTGTTTATTCCTTATACTTTTACCAATATTTCTGTCGGTTTCAAATATCTTGGATACTTTCTAAAGACTCAGGTGTATAGGGCGAACAACTGGAATTGCCTAGTGACCAAATTGGAAATAAAGATTGGATTATGGTGAAACATGTGGTTATCCTTAGGTGGTAGATACATTTTATTAAATTTAGTTCAGGAGAGTCAGCCGGTATATTGGATGTCTATGGAGACCATCCATCGCTCTGTATTGAACAAGATCCAAAAATTGATGTTCAATTTCCTCTCGAGTGGTCACAAAGAAACTCAGCAGTGTCATCTTTGCAGGTGTTCCAGACCAAAGAAGTGTGGTGGTTGGGGTTTTCGCAACTTATTTCTATTCAACACAGCCTTGACGGTAAATACTCTTTGGCATGTGCTGACTCAGGAAGGTATATGGCATAAATTATTAATGGATAAATATATGCCCAATACAACGGTTACCAATTGGTTCAGATTGGCCTCCTACAAACAAACTTCTGCGTCAAGGATTTGGAATAGTCTTATTAGATCGGTCCATGTGATTACCCACTGGCTAAGATGGCTTCTAGGTTCAGGACACCTTATATCCATTGGTAGAGATCAGATCTTAGGTCTAGGTGACAACTCCTTACTCCCAGACGTGCTTATCACTCTTTTAAGATAGAAAAGAATTGCAGTTCTTGCTCAAGAAAAAGTTTCACGAGATCTATGTACATATTCTAAAAATTGGATAAGCAACGAGGAGGTGGGTATTTTAGGTAATCTGGATTTTGAATGGGACTGTTATTATAGAGCGCTTATAGGTGTTGGTTTCTCTCTCCAGGATTCAATTGATACATTGTTATGGACCGGGGGAGATTCATCAGGGATCATCTCGGTTAAAAATATATATTTTGCTCTTATATCTACACAGATATATCCGATCTGGAGTGGTTGGCAATTAAATATATGGAAATGGGACCTACAACTTAATATCAAATTATTCATATGGATGGCAGCAGAAAACAAGATTTTATCCTGGGATATTCTTCAAAAAGAAGGTTGGGAGGGCCCTGGTCTTTTCTTTCTTTGCAAACAAATTACTGAAGAAAATAGCCATCTTTTCATCCATTGTGCTTTCACCAAGTCATTCTGGGGAAGATTAATTCCTATTTTGAAGATAAAAAAAACTTGGGAAGGGTCTTCACTTTCTGAATGTTTTTTCTCATGGACTAAGGACAAATCCGTGTCTTCAACTATGGCTGCTCTTATCTGTTGGTATATTTGGTTGGAGAGAAACAAAGTTATTTTTTAAGATGCATCTCCTTCAGTATTTTCAGTAGTCTACAAGTCTCTCGGATCTCTCAACATGCTCCCCTCATCTCAAAAATCCACTCCATTAAGAACTTGCTCAATTACACAGCAAGTTGGATCCACTATTGCATGTTTCGATGGGGATACACTTTCAGGAGGCAAGCAATGTGGAGCTGGTGGTGTTATCAAATCTACAGATGCAACTGTATATATATGGTATTTCAACTATTGGGAAGGCACTAATACAAAGGCCAAACTTTTCAGAGTTTGGGCTACTCTCACTCTTGTTAATCTTTTGTCTATTCAAAAATTACAGGTATCGGGGGACTCAAAGGTAGTTATTGATTTACTAAACCATAGAGGCAAACTACAGGATATTTCCATTGAAGGATGGAAGCTCGGAACAATGGATTTAACCAATTTATTCCAAGAAATTAGCTTTCATCACATATTCAGGGAATTTAACAAGGAGGTAGACCAATTATCAAAACAAGCACTCTTGGAACCGAAAGGCAAATTATCATATTACAAGTGGAAAAATGGGGTTGCATGACCTCTTACACATCTAAACCTTTTTTGATACTTCCCTTAGTCGAATTTGAACATGATTGTTATCATGTTGGACTCCTGGTCTTTTGAAATGGTTTTGTCTTTTTGAGTAGATGAACTTTTTATTTATATTAGTTATCTCAATGAAGCATATATCCTTGGAGGTTTGTAAGGAAGCTATATTTTGGATAGTATTTCATAGTTTTTTAGTGCTTAGCCTGATATGTATTGATCAAATCATTGTCATGGATCTTTGAATATGTAAAAAAAATTATACTCTAATATAATTTTGAGCGAATTTTCTATTGAAAAAAAAAAAATTAGTGGATATATATATATATAGCACCTTAACTTATTTAAGATTGATCAATTACACTTTAATAATCTAGTGGATATCTATAGTGGATATCTATATGCGTGTAGCACCTTAAATTATTTAACATTTATCAATTAAAAAGAATTTGAAAAAGGATGTCCAATCAATCATAGTATATGGTTAAAAGAATCATCAAGTTAGTAAGCAAGAGTGATCAATCATAGTATATGGTTAAAAGAATCATTAAGTTAGTAAGCAAGAGTGTTGTAAGCTCAGAAAGGTACAAACAATGATTCTTCTGAGTGGTTCTTTTGATTCATATATTGATTTTGACATGCTATCACAATTTTTATATATATTTGAAGTTAAAAAAGGCCAGATGCAAAGGAAAACAAGTTCTTGGGTATATATATATATATATATATATATATATATATATAAAGTTAAACAAGGCCCGGTGCAAAGGGCAGCAAGTTCTTGCCTTCGGGGACTTGTTTCCTGAAAGCCATTAAAGAATTTCAAAAGTAAGAATTTCCAAGTATAGGAGAGTGGTACTGTGTGTTTGTGATCTTGGATATTACACGTATAAGTGTGCATAGTAGGTGTTAAACATACCCAAACTTAACAGAGACAAGAGTTGCATATGCTCCTATATTACGTAGTTTTTGTGTTACCGTCTTGTTAGTGTTGAGTTCTCCTTGCAATCGTGTTACCTTCTTTGTTACTGTTGAGTTCACCTTGCAATCAGATTTGCAATCCAATAATATATGGTTACTTACGTTTATGATTCTATGCAAATGATGATAGTAGTAACATGGAGAAAAAATGGTTCATTTTCTCAAGGAATAAAAAGCTTTTGTAAATTCATATTAATATTTAGTATGATATTAGTAACATGGATTTAAAACGATTCATTTTCTCAAAGAATAAAAAACTGTTGTAAATTCATATTGCATAGTAAAAGTCATTTGTCATTTTCTTTAATATAAAACCAAGTAAAATGGTATTATCTCCACATAAACATATATACATTTTTTTTTAACCAAACTTAAAACCTGTTTTTGAATGTTTAAAACATAGAAATGATTATTTTTTAGTGATAAAATAATAATTTTTTAAATAATAATTTTTTAAATAAAAACAAAAAATTTTAATGTGAAAACAATAGAATTATTAGATATGCTTCCAAAACAGCGCTTGCCACAATCAAACCAGTTAGTCGTAGTGGAGTTTAATATTAATTTATTTTATCAAAGACCAAAGTTTTCTTTATCTGCATGCAACACACCTGACAACTTTTACTACCGCAATTTTTTTTAATATGTGTAAATCCAGGTAGAGAAACGTAGGGAGTCTTGTTGTAACCGAGCAGAGGTCGCATGGTAATTTTGGGCGGTGTGGTAAATTCCCTACCAGACCATAGTAGCTCGAGCAAACGTGCATCAAAATTATCACTCTCATGTGACTAAAAACACACTAGAATTATCACTCTTGAGTGCTCTGAGGATGTTATTCTCTTAGGAAGACTGGTCGAATAATAATTCATCAATTTGGAAAGAACATACCAAGGACTGTCATGTTTAGGGTTCTCTTCAAAAATCCCAGATATGTGGGAAAAGTTCAATCGATGTCCTGCCATTAGATCTCTCGGGTCTTATGTGCATGTGCGCATTAAAGGCTAAGGCATCCCCTCATTCAATTATATATTAATAACCATCAGTTGAAGAAACAACATCAAAGCAAGCACGATCAACCAGAGAAGGGGGGGTGGCATGACAAGCTATCCAACAAGAATGCATTCCACCATGTTGGATTTCTTACTTATTTGAACCTCAACACCATGAGCTAAGCCCCGGAGAAAAAGAGAGGGGCCCCAAGATAATAATAGATGAAGGTGCAGGGGGAGGAACCTTCGTTCTCTATATTAATGTTAAATGACACTATAGCCAGCCCAAAAACAAATTAATTGCATGCCTTTTGTTTTTTCTTCAGGATAAGAAAGAATGTTGAGCTAGACCAGTCGGCCAAGTATTCCTCAACTCTGTCCATGGTGAAACTTGGAGGGGCATGCTTTCCTAGTGTGGCAAGATCTCTAAACTGAAAAAATTTCTGACTCTAAAATGCATATGAACAAGGCCTATATGATAGTGGCCACATAATCTTTTCTCATTTTCACGCTGGTAATGAACATTAATCTTTTATAAAATTAGCATACAAAATTCTCATAGGTGTAAAGTGATCTCATCTCTTTCCATAATATTTTTTTCCATGCATCTCTAACAAGGAATAGGATTTACATAATGAAGTAAGATTTTATATTGATTCAAATGTACAGGGAATAGTATTTTCAAAATGAAATGAGTTTTTAATTTGATTCAAATGTACATGGAATAGGATTTGCATAATGGGATGAGATTTTAGATTGGTTCAAATGTACCTTCCTTGGAAATTTTCCACCACAAAAGTCCATGTAATCCTTGATAATTCCTTTCACCTTATGTGGTGCAAGTGGTGTCATTTGAGTTGATATGCTTGAGGAAAAAATCCAAGTTCCCAAGTCCTTATACCTATATTCATGTAGGCACGTTCCTGTACGCACATGGACACGTGACCTACAGGGCTCAAAAGTCTTTGAATACTATTTACTCTAAAAAACTGGCTATCTAAGCAACATTATGAGTTTGTCACTATAAAAAAAAATCTACACCAACTACTCAGAGGTAAACAACTTATTGAATACTCAAAGGATGTGGCAAGTAGGGAAAGTTACGCGGCAAGCAATGACTTTCTCAAAACAATATCAAGGCTGACAAAGAATTTTGAGTCACTATAGATTTGTTGTAGTTCAAGATTTATCAATAGAAAGGAAAGAGGAAGAAAAAGGACCTACTATGACAAAGGAAGAGGATTTGAGGAAGACCATGGCGGCAGAACCCTGACATGAGAAGCTAGTCCAAGTAGGGAAGTTCGACGCCACATAGCAGCACACACTACTTTTAGTGCAAAAGTTGCCAAAGAAGAACACACAACCTGGCATCTTTCACCGGCATCACATTCCATTCGATTCCTTCCTTCATTCCTTCAGTACCTCTTTTCATATTGACCTCAATTCTTCCATTCAAATTAGGCACTCTCACTTTGCTTTCCACTGGTAGCTAGTTCAATTCTCGTAGTAGTGTGTTGCTCGCTCTAATGTTAGCTAGTACAATGCCTATTGTATTTCTTCTATTATGTAAGCAGGCAGGAGAAGGTATTTCTTCTATGATGTAGGCATGAAGGAGAAGATTAGTGTCATGGAGCATGGACCAGTGTCATCAAGCATGGTGTTTGACATCGACATGTGTCATTGGAAGAGCGGTACATGGCATTGGTGGAGCACATCAGTTAGTGGCTATGCATTTGAGAGGGACTAACAAACATGCCAAAAAACCTAAACATTTAATGTCTAGAACTAATGTTAGACATCAATTCTAGAATTAATCCCTATAGGTCAAAACTCTCTCAAAACTTTGCCAACTATGTGAAATTTTTCCTAAGTTTTTCCTCGATATGAGGCCAAATAAGTGCTCAAACCAAAAACTTTGGGTAAAAAATGTAATGCAGCTACAAAAATTTATCTACTTTCCAAAAATTTAGGCTAAAACATCAGTTTGCATGCATGATTAACATAAACACAAAGAATTGTTTACTATAGTCCCTACTAGCCCGAAGGGCAGAAACTAATAAGGTAGTTTTTTTACATTATCTAAGTTTTACGCTTGTATGTGATATTTCCCAGTTTGTTTATTTAGTTATTAATGAAATATTAAGTAATTTTTCATTGGCACTATAGTCACTATTAGTATATCTAGTGTGAGGTGTGGTGTTGAACATAAGCACCAATAAAAAACATTAGTGCATGATTATAGGATAATTGTACTTTCCAAAATATTGCAGTGATCTCTTGTATTGTTAGAACAAGTGCTTAAATTTTAAATATAATTTTGTACCAAAGATTTAAGATTTGATATAAGGCATCAAGCTAATGAGCCTATACTCTTGAAATATTGAACCCTAGCACCGAGTATAGATAGGTGCCACACTCTCCTTACAAAGAAAAATAAATTTTCTTAAAGAACCTTTTGAATTGCTTCCAAGTAACCTTCCTTCCCTTAATCTTGTTCACTTGTTGGTTATGCTACCACCACAATGAGAAATTTTTGATCAACTTATAATCACCAATCCAACCTTTTGAATTCCTATTTAGTTACATAATTCAAAATATTTTTTCATGCCTGCAACCAAGCCTTTGCCTCTGTCCTAGTTTTTACTTCTCTATACAGTATACGCAATTTGGCTTTGTTGAATTCGAATTGGAGACTACTTTATTATATTTTTCTCTTCCCTTTTCTTCCTTGAGGAAGTGGAATCATTCTATGAATTCCTCGATCCATGACTTTTCTAGTTGGAAATTCTTGTGCCATCATCTATTCTTTTCCCCTTCAACTATCTCTATGTTGTTTCTGTATTTTACAACAATTAATTATTTAATCAACCTTATTCTTACTAAGCCTTAAAAATATTCTCTACAATATTCCTCACTGACTCACTAAGATCCACTGACATTTCATGGCAGGGTTGGTACTCATCTCTGGTACTTTATACTCATTGAATTTTTGCAAATTTAATGAATCCTCAATGGAAGTATTTATTTTCTCAGCTTCAACCATGGCTCTTAAATATCAAACAACTCATAAGTATTCACCTAAATATATCTCAATACCCTCTCCTTTTGAAGGTCTTTCTAATGAGTATTGTAATATCCTGGTTTGACCCTCTTGAATATTGTAAGTATTTATTTATATAGTTAATAAAAAATGACCAAGGTCAACGGAGCAAGAGCACCTAAAGGGGATATGATACCACAAGAGGTGAAAGGTGAGGGGGTGTACGGGGATTTTATGGATAAAAACATCCACCTTATATTACCTTGAACCTTCACTCATTTCAAAATCTGAGTTGCAAATTTAAAATAGGTTAAGAGGATCGGAGGAAACAAATTTCTCAATCTAAGCCACCATTTCCTAAAAACTAGCAAGTTGTCTCCTCTACATTGTTGACACTAAGAAGAGTTGAGTTAGGACTCTCTTTCAGATCCGAAAAGATCTTTTAAACGATAATGGTTGAGTTATTTTGAATGTGTTAAATTACCATTTAGGAACTTAGTGAAAAAGGAAGAATTAAAGACGAAACATAGCAGCTATAAGATAATATACAAATCTGAACATAAGCATGAAGAACAACAAACCATAAAACACCAAATTGATAGCGGAGTTCGGAAATCTCACCTATGTCTCTGGGCCTTTGTATCAGTGGGTGAGGTTTTCTTATTTTTGTTCAGAGCTTTAAAAGTAAATCCTAACAGTTCCCAAAAGGTTACAAAATTATCTGGTCTTGTTCTACCAGATCTCAAGAACCCAACAAAACTGATGGAACTGAAATCGGATGAACGGAGCTCCCATAAATGGCCCGCAAAGATGCGCTCCTCAATAGCTTCCCTGCATAAAAATGGCTTTGGCTCAACAATCCTTCATCATAAACTTGTTTTGAACCTCCTTTTATGGCTTCAATAACTTCTGGTTTATATAGACCTAAAGTTGGTAACCATCTCCCAACTTCCCCCCAAGATCTGGCCTCAAAAAGGGCCCAATGTCACCCAAAAATGACCAAAACCCCATAAAATTGTTGAATAAATCAATTAAAATCTCAATATAAAGTAATAAAACCCACTTTTTCATATAAATAGGGTGCATCCCCCTTTACTTTTGCGCCCTTGGTCATGTGAAAGCCTCCATGTGGCCGAGAGCTAACTATTAATGCGTTGATTCGTTGTCCCCCTCCGGAATAGGCCCCTAGTCTTTTGGCACATCCATTGGACTCGGGATAGTATCCACACGCCCCTCTATGCATTTAGCCCTCAGATCAAGGCCTACAGTTAAGCCCCTGGTCGGCGGGCTAGCCGGACCGACCAGGGCTAACCCCATACTATCTGCACCCACAAACGAACAATCGGGTCATATGTGAATCCCACGGGATCAGGGGCTAGTTTGCATTCCCGCGCCAAAGGTGGAGTCATAACTGTTCCAATACAATCAAAAGAGGGTCACATGGTGTGGTCCTATGCTAAAATATTGGGGCTAAAGGTTTCTAGAATGGATTCACACACGAAAGAATAGGTCGGGTCACATTACAATGGTCGTGTGGCAAAGTTTTCATCGGGGTTGGGGCTAGGACCCAACCCTTACTCCGCCCACCATACACTATATTCAAACATAAGTTTAAATGAAAAACTCTGTGCCCATGGGAAAACTGTATAGGTGGGATGGTGCCTAGCCTATGTGAAGACTTTGTGCCCATGGAGGTCATGGTTCGAACCCGATGGACTCCAAAACAAATTTTGCCAAAAGCTTTAGCCGATGAATGGGTGCCACGTCGCAGCCCAGGACTGTGCCACATGGTACCATACCATACTCCAACAGTAATACCATGTGTCAACGCTTGATTCGACCATATTCCAGCCACGTCTCTTCCACGTCAGTATCTGTTGTACCTACCACATAAGTCGTACGGATGTGCCACGTGTCACCCTTGCAGTGGTGACACGTGTCACTCCCTGACTCGTCCATATGTACTTGCCCAGTTAGCAACCTATCCATGTCAGCATTCCAATGAATCCTACCACATCAGTTGTACGATCGTACGACCTGTACAGTCAGCTGCCACGTGGGACGGTACAGTCATCAAATTTTCTCTATTTGGCGAAATGAACATACCGCGATATATTGGTCATACAACGTCCGTTTGAGCCCATTCAAGTTGCGTTGGGTTCATATCGACGAGGCCTACGCACATGTCCATTTTGAAGCCATTATGAGCACTTTTATTTTTAGGCCTTCCTGGACCCATTTTGGATCACACCTCCCCTCTAAAGACCTTTTGGTCCTCCAAAAGGTTACTGACCAGTCATAAAGTGCAGGATAGGCCACCCGAATTGTTCTCTATATTTAAACTCTGTCATGTGCACATGTCTTATCAAGATCAACTACAAAACAATCATGATAACTGACAACATATTGTTATCCATTTGTACCCTGTCACATCTTACTGAAGCCACTATCATCCATGTTGACAACATTACTAATGATAACATCAGAAATATGACTGCAAATGAGCTAATATGTTTGTAATATTTGCATGACATTAGCTTATCTTGAAGCAAAGTGTGATTGATCTTCCATTCTACAATCATCTCTTGTTCTTTCTTAAGATCAATTACTTGATTTGAAACAATTATATGTGTGTTTCTTGCATGAGCCGCCTTTCTTAATTGTTCCATTGTTTGAAGAGATTTATTTGCCTTTAAATGATGAGCATGAACCACATATTCTTTTCCTCCTTTGATTAAGTGATATTGATTATTTTCCCTGTAGAAGAATTCTTTACGATCATACAAGTAAGGACTTCCTAAGACCATTCCACATTCATTGAGTGGAACCACATCACATGTTACCTCATCCACAAACTTAGATGAAACTAAAAACTTAAATGTGCATTTCTTTGTTATGTGCAATTGATGATTGTTGCTTATCCATTTAAGTGTGTAATGCTTATGATGCATCTGAGTGTTTAATCCCAATTGTTTAACCAATTCTTTTGAAATCAAGTTAGATTGAGATCCTCTATCTATCAATGTGTCGACCTTAGTATGCCTTATAATGACCCTTATGTGAAACAATTTACTTATAGCATCAAATCCATCGCCAATTTTACCTGTCAAACCAACGAATGAAACTTTAGATTAATCACCTGAATCCAATCCCAAGTCTGTTGGTTGTGATGTTGTTGCTATTGTTTTTCTCCCTTTCTTCTCTTTGAACCACTTTGGTCTCTTCTCAGGATGCAATTGCCAACAACGGTCCTCATCATGCCCCTCTTTCTTGCAATGCTTGCAAGAGGGCTTATCTTCCTTTCTTGCCACTGATTTTTCCTTCTTTCCATTCCACTTCTTTTTGTCCTCTTTCCTCAAAGACGATTCCCCTGATACACCAACCCATGTCTTCCCTGCTTCAATGTATGTTACTTGAACATAAACCTCATCAAGATTAGTAGGTCCAAACATGAATACAGAGTTTTGAATATGTGCAAGTAAACCTCCTATATACTTCATAAGAGTTTCTTGGATATGTAAAGGAATATCTAACATCAATGCCATTTTACGAAATCCATCAGTATATTCTTGCATTGTTTGTCCTTTTCTTAGTTTAAGAGATTTCCATTCAATTAAAGCTTTCTCTTTATAACCCAAAGGATAGAATTTATTTCTAAGTGCATAAATAAAAAATTTCGATGATGGAAATACATTACCCACTTGTTGTGTGCCATTTGGAAACTTGTTTTTCCACCAGATGAGTGTTGTGCCTGCAAGTCTAAGTGATGCCAACTTGATTTGAGTTGCCTCATCCTTGACTTGTTGCACACTACAATAAACCTCCATTCGTCTGATCCAATTATCAAATCTATATGCATTGACTTCACCATCATACATGGGTAATTCAAATTTCACATCAAGTTCTAGTATAGGCATATCATGTTTATTTTTATGGACATGTTTTCTTGCAGTGGATTTAGAACTTGAACTTGAAGAAGAAGAAGATGATGGAGAAGAAGGAGGTGAAGGCAGAATTTGAGGAGGATACTCTCCTTCTTCACTTTTGACCTTTGAAGATTCACCTAAAAATGGTCTCTTTCATTCCAAGTAATCATCATACAAAACCTTCATCATCTCCGACATGGCAAAGAGAATTTTTCGAAACTCTTTCTCATCATGAGAAAGTCCCTCTTTCGATGCCATCTTCTCGCTTTGAGAAGTTCCCTTTCTCAATCCAATCAATGGATTCTCTTAAACAATATCACCTTCACCATGATTCATCTTTTCCCTGGTAATCATGCAAACTCAAAAACCAACCGTCAACTAGCTATGATACCACTTGATCTGAAAAGATGTTTTAAATGACAATGGTTGAGTTATTTTGCATGTGATAAATTACCATTTAGGAACTTAATGAAAGAGGAAGAATTAAAGAGAAAACATAGCATACATAAGATAATATACAGATCTAAACATAAGCATGAAGAACAACAAACCATAAAACACCAAAGTGATAACAGAGTTTGGCAATCTCGCCTACGTCTCTGGGCCTTTGTCTCAGTGGGTGAGGCTTTCTTATTTCTTTTCAAAGATTTAAAAGTACATCATAACAGTGCCCAAAAGATTACAAAATGATCTGGTTTTTTTCTACCAGATCTCAAGTACCCAACAAAAATGACGGCATTGAAATCGGATGAACAGAGCTCCTGAAAATGGCCCCCAAAGGTGCACTCCTCAATAGCTTCCCTGCATAAAAATGGCTTTGGATCAACAATCCTTCAACATAAACCTGTTTTGAACATCCTTTTAAGGCTTCAATAACCTTTGGTTTATATAGGCCTGAAGTTGGTAACTATCTCCCAACTTCCCCCCAAGATCTGGCCTAAAAAAGGGCCCAATATACCGCAAAAATGACCAAAATCCTATAAAAATGCTCAATAAATCAATTAAAATATTAATATAAAGTAATAAAACCCACTTTTACATATAAATAGGGCGCATCCCCCTTTACTTCTGCGTCCCTGGTCATGTGAGAGCCTCCATGTGGATGAGAGATAATTGTTAATGTGTTGGTTCGTTGGCCCCCTCTAGAATAGGCCCTTGGTCTTTTAGCGCATCCATTGGACCTCGAGCTAGTCTCCATGCACCCCTCTCTTCATTTATCCCTCAGATCAAGGCCTATGGTTACACCCCTATTCGGTGGGCTAGCTCAATCGACCGAGGCTAACTCCTTACTGTTCGTTCCCACAAACGAGCAACCAAGTCATATGCAAATCCCACGAGATCGTGGGCTAGTCTGCATTCCCGCGCCAAAGGTGGAGTCCTAACCGCGGAAATACAATCAACAGAGGATAACATGGTGCAGTCCTATTCCAAAATACTGGGGCTAAAGGTTTTTGGAACGGATCCCCACACAAAAGAATAGGTCAGGTCACGTTACAATGGTCATGTGGCAAAGTTTTTGTCAGGGCTGGGGTTAGGCCCCAACCCTTACTCCACCTGCCATACACTATATTCAAACATAAGTATAAAGGGAAACATATAGTGGTAAGAACCACTGTATAGGCAGGCTGGTTCCCGACCTATGTGAAGACTCTATGCCCATGGAGGTCACGGTTTGAACCCGGTGGACTCCAAAACAAATTTTGCCAAAAAACTTTAGCCAATGAATGGGTGACACGTGGAAGCCTAGGAATGGGCCACGTGGAACCTTACCATATGCCAACATTACTTCCACGTGTTAGCACTCGATTCTACCATCTTCCAGCCACGTTTCTTCCACATAAACATCTACTGTACCTTCCACGTAAGTCGTATGGATGTGCCACGTGTCACCCTTGCAGTGGTGACACGTGTCACTCCTTCAATCGTCCACATGTACTTGCCCAGTCAACAAATTTTCCACGTCAGCATGCCAATGAATCCTACCACATCAATTGTACGACATGTATATTCAACTGCCACATGGCACTGTACAGACTATACAGTCATCAAATTTTGTCTGTTTGGTGAAATGAACAGACTGTGATATATTGGTCATACGACGTTTGTTTAAGCCCGTTCAAGTTGCATTGGGTTCATATCGACGAGGCCTACACACACATCTGTTTTGAATCCATTCTGAGTACTTTTATTTTTAGGCCTTCTTGGACCCATTTTGGTCTCGGGATCCAATTCTGGATCACTTTCCATGTTTCACTCATGTAATAAGAATATAAATTTGAAAGGGAAAATGGAGCTAATTTTTGGAAGAGAGAAAAGAGGAAAAAAAAAGGTTCTTGTTAAAAAAAGAAGGCTACCATAGCATGTGATAGAACAACCGTGAAATGAAGCCATGATAGCTCTAGGAAAAGCAAAGAACCAAGATAATTTCCATTAGAGTTGAGGGACATCAATCTAGACCTTTCCATGCACACATTGAATAACATTGAAGAGAGGATACTTCCAAGGGATTGTTGAGTAGAGAAGGAAGCCCTCCATGTGTTGTCTGGGCAAGCATTGTGGCTACCAAGGGTTGCTCTGTCTTTAAAAAACTCCGGAGTGAAATATTTGTTTAGAAATATTCTTGCTCTATGAATTGAGAGACTAACCTGAGTATTATGCATTGATATTTTGGCCCTGGTGGTATCATAGCTTGGCTAGGGGGTGGTTTCCATATTTAACTACCTACGACTAGGTGGAAATCACTCACTCTATTGGTTGTTTCGTTTGCAACATTCAAAAGATAAATTTGTTTATGCCTTATGTAATTATTATACATTTTGGTTATCAAAGTGTATAGATACGAAAAATTCTGGTAATATGAGAGAATTCTTGTTTCTGCAATTACTGTTGTGAAATTTAGAATCTTGCCAACCTGTCTCTATGAAAGGAAATTGTGTGTGTGTATATATATGTTTGGTTTATAATCAAGAACTAGCCTCTCTTGTTATTCCTGTGGATTTTTTAATCTTCTTCTTTGTTCTTTATCAACTTGTTATTATTATTAGTGTTTCTACATTCATATACATAATACATCCAGATTCCAATTTCAATGACACACCATAACCGGGACAAAACTTTTGCATCTTCCTCCACACCCTCCTATTATGTCTCGACTTCTGGGGCATAAAACTTGGAGAGATAAGATTATAAATAAGATAATGAGTAAAATATATATAATGAAAAAATGTTTTTACAATGATGAATATTGCAATGACGGGAGCCCATTACATAATGGCCCCTATGATTTTTATGGAGAATCATGACCTTTGGTCATGACTTTTAGTTTATTGTTTAAATTATAATTTATTATTTATTTTGTATTTATTATCTTATTTATTATTATTTTATATATAACATTTCCCTTCCCTTAAAATTGTGCTTTGTCCTCAAAGCAATGGTAACAGAGGGCGTAGATGGCGAAAGTGCTCTGAATCCCATGCATCATCTTCTTCCGGTAGATTTTTTCGTTTAATTAGATATTCCTTGATTACTCGAGAACGTAATCTATTTTCCCGGGTGGCGATAATGGCTTCAGGCTCTAAAATGATTCTTCTTTCCTCATCCAACATAGGAAGTATAGTTTATGCCTTTTGTTGTTTCCCCAAGACTCTATTTAGACATGATACATGAAAGACGTTGTGGATATGAATTTTATCTAGTAAATCCAACTGGTAAGCTACGTGACTAATTTTTCTATTTATTTGATATGGTCCATAAAATTTTGGAGCCAATTTATTCTTCCCTTGTTGTTTAAGGGATAACTGTTTCTAAGGTTGAAGTCTCACACATACCTATTCTCCTACTTCGAATTGTCTTTCTGTTCAGTTTTGGTCAGCTTGTTGTTCATTTGGTTCCTTGCAACTATTAAGTTTTCTTTGAGTAACTACAAGATTTTATGAATTTCTTATAAATGGTCTTTTATTGATGAAACTTTTATGTAGCTAGTGGCCAACTCCTTCCATGATGGAGGTTCATAACCATAAAGAGTTTGGAAAGGTGTCATTTTAGTTGATGTGTGATAAGTGGAATTATACCACCACTCAGCAAGGTGCAACCATTGAAACCATTTATTTTGTTTGTCAGAGATAAAACAACGAATATAGGTTCCTAAACATTTATTGACAACTTTTGTTTGACGGTGGTAAGATGAGATCATATTGAGAGAGGTTCTGATTTGTTTGCAAAATTGTCTCCAAAAACTCCCTTTAAATTCGGCATCTCTATCGCTGACGATAACCTTAGGGAACCCATGTAGTTTGTAAATATTTTTATAGAATATTTCAGTCGTTTGTTTTGCTGAATCTGTTTTTCTTATTCCAATAAAGTTTGCATACTTAGTTAGTCTATCTACTACTAATAATAATAATTTATCTTTTCTGTCGGATATGGGTAGTCCTTCAATGAAATCCATTGAAATTTCTTCCAATTTTTGGTTGGGAATGTGTAACGGGTGGAGTAACCCGGGGGTCGACACATTTTCATTCTTGTTCCTTTGATAGAGATCACATTCTGCTACATATTTTCGAATATCTCCACTCATTCCTTTCCAAAAAAATGATCTCTGTGCATTATAGTATGTTTTGAAAAATCTTACATGACCTGCAGCTAGGAAATCATGAGATTCTTGAAGAATCATATCTTTAATCTTGAGTTGGTATTTAAGTAGATTATCCCTTTATACCATAAGATGTTGTTTTTCCATTCAAACTTAGGATATTGATTTAAATTGTTGATTATATAGAAATTCTCTAGGGTTTTTGCATACTCAGTTCATATTTCATCCAACCATTCTAGAATGGCTATTGATATTGCAAAAACTTGTGTTTCTTCATATTTTCGTGATAGGGCATCAACCACGATGTTGTCTTTTCCTCTTTTATGTAGAATTTCCATATCAAACGTGGAAATTTTCTCTGTCCACTTTTGTTGTTCGGTTGACAATGTTTTTTGTTGTAACAAGTACTAGAGACTGTTATGATCTATG
>ML788995.1:9682-23689 GCA_009831015.1 Picea engelmannii
AGAATTGGGGAGTTGGAGCTTCCCTTAGGTTGTAGCCTGAGAAACTAGGGGGTTGGAGCCTCCTTCTAGTTGCAGCTAGAAAACAAAGGAAGTTGGTGCTTCCAATGAATGTAATTCTTCAAGACATATAAGAAAAAACATTCCATGGTTTTCTACCGATTTGGGTTTCCACGTAAAACACAGGTGTACTGTGTATGCGTGTGATTGTTACTACTCATTATTGGATAATAATTCTACATTGATATAACATTTGAAGAAAAAGGATTATAATTACTCTATTACTGATTCATCCCCCCTCTCAGTAATCCAACAATAAATCTGTTCAGGAATCTACATAACCTGAGACAGAAAGGTATGATGGTCAAAGAATACACAGAGGAGTTCTATAAGCTGAACATAAGAGCTGGAAAAAGAGAGGGAGATGAATAAAAAGTTTCCAGATATATAAATGGCCTGAGGTATGAAATCCAGGATGAGCTCAACATGATGTTAGTAAGGATAGTGAAGGATTCTTATCAGTTCACACTGAAGGCAAAAGAGAAGTTGACCAAAAAACAAAGCCAGCAAGGTAGAGGTAAAATATCATCCTCGAACAAAGGCAAGGGAGTTTTCCATGACAAAGTGCATAATTCCAGGGATGAGGCTGAAAATCCACATAGTCACTCGGAAAGAGGAGGAAGTTCTCGACAAAGACAGGGTGGTGGAAGAAACTCTTCTAGAGGAAGAGGCAGAGGAGTAATAAGGTGTTATGACTGTGGGAAGATAGGGCACATGTCTTGGGAATTCCCCAAGAGAAAGAAATAAGGAAGAGAGGATCACATTTCGAAAGCACAAAGAGGGAATGTTGAAGCAAAAGGAGTAGAGGATGGAACATCCCTGATGATGAGAAAGGTTCTCTTAAAACCAGAGGAAGAATTTAAAAGGCCAATACAGAGAAACAAACTATTTAGGGCAACTTGCAAGACTAAAGACAGAGTATGCAAGGTGATCATTGACAGTGGGAGCATTGATAACTTAGTATCCATGGAGATGGTGGAGAAATTGGAGCTGGAGACAACTGTATACCCAGAGCCATATAAAGTCTCATGGTTGTAGAAAGGACACCAGGTAATGGATATTAAACAATGCTTGGTTGAATTTAAGATAGGAGGATATAGAGATGGAATTCTATGTGATGTAATCCCCATGGATGTATGCCATATTTTGTTGGGAAGACCATGGTAGCTTGACAGGAATGTCATTCATGATGGGAGGAATCCAACACAAGAATACTTCTCATGAGTGGGAAGGAACTCTTGAAAGAAGTCAAGAAATAACAGGAGATGCAGTTTGTTGTGGTGAGGAAACCTAGAGTTATCCTCACTAGTACTTTGATGGATTATTTACCTGAATAAGTTCAAGAGTTATGGATAATTTTGCTGACATAGTGGTGGATGAGCTTCCTAACTCATTTCCACCCATCATAAGTATCAACCATCATATTGATTTGATACTAGGAGCAAGTCTTCCAAACAAAGTGGCATACAAACTGACACCTTGAGAGAATGAGGAGGTAAAGAACCAGGTCCAAGAATTATTAGACAAGGGTTTGGTCAGAGAGAGCCTGAGCCCATGCACAATACCAACTGTGTTGAGTCCAAAGAAATATGGAGGATGGAGAATGTGTACAAAATCGAGAGCCATCAACAAGATCAGTATCAAGTATAGATTCCCTTTGCCAAGAATAGATGATTTTATGGACTGTTTAAGTGAGGAAAAATTCTTTTCTAAGATAGATTTGAAAAGTGGATATCCCTAGATCAAAATGAGAGAAGGTGATGAGTGGAAGACAACCTTTAAGAAAAATGATTGTTTGTATGAGTGGCTTGTTATGCCATTTGTCTTAACCAATGCCTTGAGTACTTTTATGAGGTTGATGAATGAAATACTAAAATATTTCATTGGCAAGTTCGTGGTTTTGTATCTAGATGATATACTGATCTTTAGAAAGACTAAAGAGGAGCATTTGAGGCATCTGACACTAGTGATGAGGAGACTGCAATAGGAGAAGTTGTTGATAAACATGAATACGACCTCTTTTATGAAGACGAAACTCATTTAATTGGGTTTTGTGATCTCTTCAAATGAAATGAAGATGGATCCGGAGAAGGTGAAAGCAATCAAACAATGGCCATCACCAAGGAGTATGTTTGAGGTAAGAAGATTCCATGGATTAGTGATTTTCTATAGGAAGTTCATCAGATATTTCAGTGGAATTTGTGCACCCATGATGGACACAATGAAGAAAAGGCACAACTATTTTAAATGGATAGAGGAGGCCAAGAAGAGCTTCAATATATTGAAGGAGAAAATAATAGAGTGACCAATTCTGGTCTTGCCAAATTTTGGGAAAACATTTTAGGTGAGATGTGATGCAAGTGGTGTTGCGATTGGAGGAGTTTTGAGCCAGGACAATAGACCTATTGATTACTTCAACGAGAAGCTGAATGAGGCTAAGAGGAAATACTCCACCTATGACAAGGAGTTTCACGCCATAATACAAGCCCTGAAGATATGGAGACATTACCTTGTCCCACAAGAATTTGTCTTGTATAGCGATAACCAAGCTTTAAAATTCATAACCAGACAAGAAAAATTGAATTAGAGGCATGCAAAGTGGATTGAGTTTATGCATAATTTTACTTTTGTCATAAAACATATTGTTGGGAATGTTAACAAAGTTTCTGATGCATTGAGCATGAGATGCTTGATTGTGCAGGAATTTCAGGTAAAGACCTTAGGGTTTGAACACCTTGAGGAAATGTACAGTGATGATCCAGATTTCAAGGAAGCATACGAAGCATGTGAAAATCCCGTGTTGAGATATAGGAGCCAGTGGATAGAGTATATGATTCAATAAGGATTGTTGTTCAAGGGAAATCAATTGTGCATACCAAAATGCTCAATGAGGGATAACCTTTTGAAAGAAAATCATAGTGGAAGATTGGCTAGACATTTTGGCCATGATAAGACATTTTCATAGTTGAGAAGTTCATACTATTGGCCTAGTGTTGGACCTTGACCAAGTTTTGAGGAAAAATTGGTCATATTTGACCATTTTTGGGACTTCGACAGCCTGTCAAAGATGGAGTGCCAGGCGAAGCAGATATCATGAGATATCGGCCCAATTTGGGCCTCTTTTAGGGTTTTGGGTTAATGTAATGGGAAAGGGATGTCGGCCCGTGGGTTTACCCACACTTAGGCCCACTTTTGTAATCTATAAATAGATACTAAGGCAATGCAAGAGCGGGGGGATGGCTTAGTGCTAGTAATTAGATATGTGTGATCAGATGTGGATTGTAAAAGCTCTGTGCATGATTGTAAGAGGCTTGCAGGGATAAGTGAAAGTTGTTGTAGGAGGTTGGGAAAGGATTTGTGCTAAAGCGCAAGGAAGAAGGATATAGCGAGCTGTACAGATATTCTATCCTGTGTGGAGTAAGGATTGTTGAGGCTTAGTGTTGTAACTGCTTGACCAAGATAATAAAGAAGAAGAGTTGGTGGACATAGCCCTAGGGTGGGGGTGAACCACGTAAATCTGTGTGTCATGCTTTGTGTTGTTGCTTGCACGTGTTCTCCCTCTCTTGCTAAGTGCTATGACATGTTTATATAGATTTACTTATGCTTTGTTCTTATTAGATGTGTATGAATAGTAGATATGATGTGTATGAGGATGCTTAGTGTTGATATACTAGATTTGATCTATTTTACTGTTGCTAAGTGCTGAAATACCTTAGATCTAAGTGAATATTGCGATGCTCTATGCTTTCTGCAAAGTATAATAAGGGTTGAATATTGATTAATGATCGATGCTAAGTACTCTGTAAGCTATTTAATCACAGATCTGTGTCCCAGATAAGGTTGCAGACACTTGAGTCCTGCAACCACCCCTGCCTCTACCTCGGGTGAGACTTCATCTGCTTCGCAGGTGTTGCCGAAAGGGCTGGTAGTTAGGGTTTTGTTGGTGCACTCTTGTAGCATTGAACCCTAGGTCTACCCCTATGCCAACAAATGGTTCCATTGCTGGGACCCGTAGGAGTTTTACCCTGGAAAGACCACAGATCGCGCTCTCACCCAAAGAATAAAGGACACTTATGGCGATGTAGAGAAGGGCCGCGAGGCTACAAGGTGGATTCCATAGAGAATGTTGTAGTGTGCCTTGGCTATTAGATGATCGCAGGAAAACTAGTTCGAAAAAACAAACCAAACCAAGTGACTGGATTCGTAGTTGACCTCGCAGGAAAGTGCGCGGAGGGACTACAAATGAACTGGGCACAGTACCTTGTAAACCAACTAGAGATTGACTGCAGAGAAGCACAAGACCAAGGGTATGAGTTCGACTTCAGCTAGCTTCTCATACTGATCACGTTCATCACATGGGAGCTACCAGAAGGTGCAACTTTCCCGGACACCGCACCATTTGAACCACTAGCTACGAAGTTTTGTACGCTATGGTACTCCAGCGACATGAACAAGCAGTGGCAGTCCAATGCCATCTTCCACGCCTATTACAACCATTTGAACATCACAATCTAGTCTACACCACGCATCACCTCGAACACACTTCATAGGTTTAGACCATTGATGAAATTCAGCATGGACCGCCACTTCATCTACATTATAGCGTGCTTTGATGAGCATAAACAATAGCTCTAGCCATATTACAAGTTGACAGAAGATGACTTAGAGGATATTACCAAGGAATGGTTGGCGGACCTCCTTATTCCAGCGAACCCCGCAGAGATGTCTAATGTGGATAGCCCTGGAACTATAACAGACACACCTGGACCAATCAAGGCCAAGAATAATGAAGAATTTCAAGATGTCAACAATACTTCTACAGAGACCGATTCGATCTAACCTGAGCAAGGAGATGATGGTGGAGAGCGAGGTGGCACAAAAGTCGAGCAAAACAAAGGCAAAGTTACTCCACCTAGACAAGAGGAGGATCCATCCAAGAAAAGGAAGGTTACTCCACCAAAGCCTTCATCCCAGAAGAAAGCTAAAGCCACCAATACTATGTTTAAGAATACCCTCACCACAAACAACTTCGACTTCTTAGTAGCTGCGCTGAATGATGCTTCATTGGAGATCGCAGAAAAGCAAGAAGTGAAGTAGGAGGAGGTATTCAGTTGAGGGTGAACTTCAAGAAGTGCAACATGCACTACAGTCCATCCACACAGTTTCTACGACGCCTTTGACAATTGGAACCAAAGAACCATGAGATGAGCCAACCCAATTGCACCAGATCGCCCATAAAGTTGAAGCTCGCCTTCGACGATCTCAGGAAGAGACAATGCAAGACACCTAGGCTTTGGCGCAGGCATAGAAAGACATGCTAGAACAATGCAGTAATGTAGAACAAGAAAAACTAGCTCTTTAAACAAAGTGGGAGGAATAGAAAGAAGAGCTACAACATAGCAAAGAGAAGTTGCTCACAGAGCAACTTGAGATAAAGGAACCGGTCGAAAAAGCACTTCTCTCTATGACTGTCATCGAAGTCCAGATAGAAGAACGGGTTCCACAATAAGTGGAACAACTAGAAGGAGTGATCCAGTAGCTTTAGCAGCGCATCACAGATCTAGAACTTCGTACTGTGCCTGAGACCCCTCAAGATATAAGAAACCTAAGAGAGGAAACTTCCCACAGTGAAGTTAGCAGATTGAAATCCCTTAAATTGGAATGCAAGTAGTTGACTTCCAGGAGTTCTTAGACATATGAGATCCTCATGGAGAACCCATAGTTGCAAGTGTTAGGGCCCTGAAATGTCCCTTTTTCACTACACCTTTTGATCATTCAACCTTCTCATTCGTAAGCTAAATGACTATTATAATGAGCACCAAGACCCTTTTTCCCAAGGTACGAACTATTCATCTTTCTTTTATGTTTTCATTTACTTAGCATGTTTGATTGATAATGTTCAGATATTTTACCCATGAAATAATTTAACTAATGATCAAAGTGCTAGGACAAACCACTTTGAGAAACTCGCTACTATCACAACTATGCGTAATTCCTGGAAGCTGTTACAGGACTTCTGCAATGGATTCCCATCAATCCTGGAAGATGTTACAAGACTTCTACAACGGATTCCCATCAATCCTGGAAGCTGTTACAAAACTGCTACAACAGAATCCTGTTAATCTCGGAAGCTGTTACAACAGACGCCACCAGTCCTGTTGTGATACGATTGTTGCAACACCTGTTGTTTAGAATGCTGGCTCACGATGTTTATGAAGGAGAATTCAAGATTTTGTATTAATGATATTTAACGAACAACCTAAGAATCGAGGATTCTCAAAACTGCTATGTTTCTGAACACTGATTGACTCTGACTTTAAATAGCAGAGCTTTTGTAATGTAAAGGGTTGTTAGTCTTTTTGCTGGAACTGAAGAGAGGAACAATTATTGTACACATACATCTTTTTGGAAATTGAATGAAGAAGTGGATTGAATTTATTTAGCAGACTGTAACTTATCTTTTTGAGTGGATTCAGTGAGAAGGAAAGGGCCCACCTTCCTCACCGATTCCCCTCTGTTTTGAATTCTAGATTTAGTCATTTTCATTGCGAATGGTTTAACTGTTAGATATTTCTGAATACAACTGCTGTTATAGTTTAGTTCCTTCTTGGTAAATGTGCATAAACATGTCTCATGAGAATTAGAAGTCAGTTGCTGAACATGGCTAGAGAACTGCTTTTCCTTTTTCTGCATTAGGTTAAAAGCTTGTTTTGGAGAATTAAAAGTGTGAAGTAGCTTCTTGCAATAAGTAGATTTCACTTCAGCAATAGTATAGAATTTCTTCCTGCAAAAGTAAATTAGAAAGTTAGATTAAGGTAGGCAATTCATGGTCTTTGTAGATTCATCAGTTTAGATTGCAATTATGATTTTAATTCTGTAGCACTCCAGCTGTATCAGCACAATTGTGTTAGCAATATTGTTTGTTTGATTTTGTTAAAAGAACTTCCCTACCGCAATTAGATTAGAGATGCTTTCATAATCTAGCATAGACTGTGCAAAATTATCTTGAAATAGCAAACTTCCCTGGGTTGACAATTCATATTGAACACTTTGATTTTTCGTTCAATTAGACAATTAAAGTGCCCAACATTTTGGCGCCATTGCCAGGGAAGATAATTGTAGATTTTGGTAAGAACATTAGTTTTTTTTTAGGAATGAATAGTCTGCATGAATCACCAAACGCGAGAACGAACCCCCCAAATTACTAAAATTGCAGGCACCAGAGGACGTGGAGGAAGAAATCCTAACATACTGGGAAGACAAAACATTGTTTATGAGATTATAGCCAGAGCAGACTCTTCTTCAGGATCCATTTTTCACCCTGCCAATCCTCCAAGAGGACATGATCCACAATCAGCAGAAACACCCCCTCTCAAAACATCATTCTCATCAAGGGCTGAAGTTGAAGTTGTAGCTGAAAGCGAAGCTGAAGATTTGTCACCAACAAATCAGCAAGCAACACTGGAGAACATTGAGGATCAAGGCAGTATAGCCTCGAACCGAGAAAACCTAGAAGAAGTTGTTTATCAGATCAATGGTCGGATAGTCACTAAGGAAGAGTGGGACGTTGTTCATATTGAGTGGAGGGAGAGAGCACATATGGAGAATCAATGGGATAATGAAGAAGAGCTCTACCAAGGGAATCCACAGAACAACGAGGATCAGGTAAACAATGAAAACACTATCTCTACCCTGTTTTTTCCTATTTATGATGTTCCCACACGAGGAATGGATCCTATGAAAAACATACCTCTCTCGACTCTCCCAAAATTTCATGGATTATCTACTGAAGATCCTGATGAGTTTTTGTTTTAATTTGACATTTTTTGTAGAAGATATGACTACACTACCATTGCACAGAAGCTCAAACTGTTTCCAGCCACATTAAAAGGAAATGCGTTAAGATGGTTCATGAGCCTTGGAGGGGAAAACATTTCAACATGGATACAATTGAGGTAGCTATTCCTGCACAAATACCAAGACTACTGTCGAACAAGGGAACGTAGAGAGGACATGTTCAAAATGTCACAGAAGGAGGATGAGACCCTTGAAGACTTTGTGGAGCGACTCGAATACAATCTACAACGGTTTGGCCATCCGGATGTGAGTAAGGACATTCTGAAAACCATTTTGCTAAAAGGAGTTAGAGAAGATTGCTTAGATATGATGAATATGCTTGGTAAAGGAGATATATATAAGGAATCCTATGAGGACATTGTAGACCTCTACAAAATATGTTCTCGAGGATCTACAAGGAATAAGTTAGCTACCAAGGATACTACTTTTTCAAGGGTACAAAAATCAGAAAATGGAGGAGCAATAAGAGCAAAAATAGGTAATCTGTTAGAAAGTTTCAAAATAGAGATGATTAACTCTTTCGCATCACAAATGGATACTTTGCAGGTCAAACAGAAACAAGCAGAACCAGAGCAAGTATTATGCATTTTCTGTCCAAAATGCAGGAAGAAACACCCACCAAGGGAGTGCCCACTGAACAGTGTCCAGGTATGCCTTATTTGTGAATTAGACCATGCCACTGACCAATGTCCTTCTCTACCAGGGGTAAAAGAATCAATGAAGGCAACTAATGAGAAAGCAGAGGCTGTCTATCTGATCACACAAAGGAGACAATGGAAACCAAGAGGTCAAGGTATGAATTCTCAATTCTCTCTTCCAACATTTAATTATTGGAACACTCAGCTACCATATGGCCAGTATAATGCCCCCCCTCCAAATCAAATTCCACCCTCATATCATGATCCCAATTCATGGTTACCTATGCCCCAACAAATGAATCACTATGGGCAATGGAACCCATATGGGAGAGGTCCTCAACAACAACTCAGTTATCCAAGCCAACACCAACCAAACTTCTTTCAACAACAGTTCCAACCCTCATACCAGCAACAACAGCTGCAATTGCCTCCCAATAACTCACCAAACAATCCTCTCTTATGACCTCGGATGTCTGTGAAACCTAACCCAAACCCTAATAATAAGTCTGTTCAGAACATAGACATACTTAATGTGCCAGCCTTATCTATTACTCCTATGCCTTGTGATGAAATACACTTAAGATCATGAAGAATAGTTGAGACAATAGTTGAAGATGCTCCATATTCAGAATCAGATAAGGAATCAGGGGAGAGACCATCTGCTGATACAGAAGAAATTGACCAACCCATTCTAGAATCAGTAGACCCACCATTCCCTGAAAGATTGAAAATTACCAAGCCTGTGGAACTACCATCTTTCAATCTCCTTGGAGAATTGCAAAATCTGCACGTTAATATTCCACTACAGCAAGCAATAAGGGATGTCCCTATTTATGCCAAGACTATGAGGGATCTTTGCATCAAAAAACCTGGATGAAAACCTAAAGATCCCCTCACAGTGCATGTAGTGGGGGATTTGTCTGAGCTAATGCTAGGAAAAACTCCACCTATTAAATATGGCGACCTAGGAAACCTTATCGTCACAGTTAAAATCGATCAGACATCTATTCAACATGTACTAGTTGATTTAGGGGCAGTAATTAACATCATTCTAATAGAAAATACACAGTTGCTGCAACTCGAAACAAAAATTTGAACTACTTCTACTATTCTAGAATTAGCTGATCGCTCTACCATCAGACTAGAAGGAGTAATCGATGACTTAGTTATTTCAGTAGACTCATGGGAGTATCCTCTTGATTTTGTCATGTTGCAACCCAAATACAGTCTGGGAGGCCATCCTCTAATTCTGGGACGACCATGGTTAGCCATAGCTGACGCCTTCATAGATTGCCGATCTGTTTCTATGACCATATCTGATGGTTACGACACAAAAAAAATTACCCTATATCCTCATGCTACACCCATTGCAGAACCTGAAAACTCTCTATGGATGGACATTGAGGCTGAAAGTGCTCTGCCTGTGCTAACTATAAGAAAGGCCCTGAGTTTCAAGGACGAGACAGAGGATGAGTTAATCAACTATTTTATTTGTGACCCCTCTGCTGTTACACAACACACGCACCACCAATTGATCAGAGTTTTTGACCCTATGGCCCAAGAAGAAATGAACTCGAAAATGTTCTCAGAAATTGCTGACAATCAGATTGATTCAGCTGTAACAACAGTCGTTGTAACAAAAAACGCTGTAACAGTAGATGATGAAACAATAACAGCTGAATTATTTCCTAAAATCAGTTCTAAGAGCGTCGCTGTGGAAATCGAACCTGGAAAAACCTTGAACATCAATCCCGATCTCTCCAGTGCTGAAACTCGCCGACTGATGAATTTACTGATTGAACATAAAGAATCATTTGCATGGGATTACATGGATATGAAATGCATCCCCTCTGAGCTATGTACCCACCATATATACATCAAAGAAGAATGTTGACCCATTTGCCAACCGCAAAGGAGGATGAACCCAAACCTTAAAGAAATTGTTAAAGAACTTCAGAAATTTCTCAACGCTGGATTCGTCTATCCTATATCAGACAGTGAGTGGGTATAACCATTCGTTATTGTGCCTAAAAAGAATGGTAAGTGGAGAGTGTGTGAGGACTACCGAGCCCTGAATAAGGAAACGCAGAATGATCATTTCCCTCTGCCATTTATTGATCAGGTTTTAGATAACTTAGCTGGAAAAAAAAATATTTTTCTTTCCTAGATGGATTCAGTGGCTATAACCAGATACAAATTTCCCCATAGGACCATGATAAGACCACCTTTACCAGCCCTTGGGGAACATTTTCCTACAAGGTTCTCCCATTTGGCTTGTGTAATGCACCAGCTACTTTCCAGAGAGTTGTGATTGGTATTTTCTCTAATATGGTGAATGACTATATGGAAATATTCATGGATGACTTTACACCTTATGGGACCGATTTCGAAGATGCTTTGTCGAATCTGGAAAAAGTTCTCAAAAGATGTAAAAAATCTCATCTTTCTTTAAGTACAGGAAAGTTCCATATGATGATGCGCGAAGGGGTAGTGCTGGGACACTTCATCTCTTATGAAGGAATTCAGGTAGATCCAGCCAAAATCCAGTTAATTTTGGACATTCCAACTCCATCAACTCAGAAAGAGGTAAGAAGTTTTTTAGGACATGCTGGGTATTATAGGAGAGTTATAAAAAAATTCTCTAAACTTGCCTCTCCATTGTTTTTCTTACTAACAAAAGATGTTAACTTTCGTTGGACTGATGACTGTGAATTGTCTTTTGCTGATCTTAAACAGAGATTGTCTACATCTCCCATCTTGAGAGGGCCCAATTCGGCTCTACCTTTTCACATTTATTCAGATGCATCAGACACTGCAATTGGTGCAGTACTAGGGCAATAGGAGGACAAATAACCCTATGCTATCTACTATATCAGCAAGAACATGGCTCTTGCTGAGTTAAATTACACAATTACTGAAAGAGAATTCTTGGTGGTAGTATATGCAATCAAAAAATTCAGGCATTATGTAACTGGTTACCCAACTTTTATTCATACTGATCATACAACCATAAAATATCTAATGAATAAACCTATTACTAATGCTCAAGGGATAAGATGGTTGTTACTACTGTAATAATTTGACATCACTATAGTGGATAGACCAGGAAAAGAAAATGTGGTTGCTGATTTTCTCTCGAGATTACATATAAATGATGATAATTCACCTGTAGATGATTCCTTTCCTGATGAACATTTGTTTGCAGTATTTTCTCACTCACCCTGGTATGCAGACATTTCTAATTATCTGGTTGCAGGGAAGGTACCTCCCCATCTATCTCCTAGGGAAAGAAGGAAAATTATTCAAAAGAGTGTCAGGTACAGTTGGATAGGAGGATACCTCTTCTACACAGGCATGGACCAAGAAATTAGGAGATGTGTGAGGGATGATGAGGTTTATGATCTGTTGAAAGCTTTCCATGATGGCCCTTGTGGGGGTCATTTTGTTGCAAAAAGGACTGGGCACAAAATTCTAAGGATGGGCTACTATTGGCCCAACATATTTCAAGATGCCAAGAATTATGTCCAAGATTGTGATAGTTTCCAACATATGGGTCAACCAACTCACAGGGATGAGATGCCACTCTAGCCTCAGGTAGTGTTAGAGCCTTCTGAGAGATGGGCCATGGATTTTGTAGGACCCATTCACCCACCTTCCAATCAGAAAGTATATATATTGGTCTGTATAGATTACATGACCAAGTGGGTGGAGGAAAAAGCACTTATCAGAGCGTCAGAAGAGGTTGTCTTAGCATTCTTGTTTGAAAATATATTTGTTAGGTTTGGCGTTCCCAAAGAACTGGTCACTGATGGAGGACCCCCTTTCACATCACATAAATTTGAGGCTCTACTCAGTAAATATCATGTTTTACATAGAATAGATTCTCCATACCATCCATAAGGCAATGGCCAAGTGGAAAGCACCAACAAAGTTATTGAAGCCATTCTTACTAAAACAGTGAGAGAAAATCATAAGGACTGGTCTAACAGACTGCATGAAGCTCTATGGGCTTACCGAACTACTTGGAGGAGCACAACTAGTTTTTCTCCTTACGAGCTAGTATATGGAAAAAGCCTTGTTTTTCCCATTGAATTCAAAATCAAAACCTTAAGAACTGCATCAGCAGTCAACCTCGACTTGACAATGGCACAAAAAGCCAGACTGTAGCAGCTCAATGAGCTTGATGAAAATGATTTGGACGCCATCCATTAAACCACAGTGATTCAACAACAAAGAACAAAATGGCATGATCGAATCATTAAGAAGAAATTATTCTAGAAAGGAGATTGGGCTCTGTTGTATGATTCACGCTTTACAAAATTTCAAGGTAAGCTACGTACATGATGGCTAGGGCCTTATGAGGTAGACATAGTCTTTCCCAATGGGACAGTTCGATTGATTACTATTGATGGATCCAATACATACTTACATGGAAATGGTCATCGCCTGCGTCTGTATCAGCGTCCATTGTCCAAGGAAGAATTCAAAACTAGTTGTAGAACTGATATAGATTATCAAATCTTAAATGGAAAGGAGCTTGCTCCTTCCCCTTGTGAACTTTAGGACTTCTTTTGCTTAAACTTTGTATATAAATAATCTCAGCAAAATTTGGATTTCTCTGTTTTTAGTTGAAAATTTTATATTTTCTTTAGTATGCTAATAAATCCTTGGAAGGTATCAGGCGATTCTATGTGTGCAGGTAGATTGATGAACAGAAGGAAACGATGAGTTCATGGAAATTGAAAAACTTCCTAGAATCGATGTAAGGTAGCATTTGGCCGATTTCAATGCTGTTACACCTTTTCCCGATAAATTGGTCGATTTCAATGTTGTTACATCATTTCCTGATAAATTGGTCGATTTCAGTGCTGTTACACCTTTTTCCGATAAATTGGTCGATTTCAATGATGTTACACCTTTTCCCGATAAATTGGTTGATTTCAATGCTGTTACACCTTTTTTCGATAAATTGGCCGATTCCAATGTTGTTCCACCTTTTTTCGATAAATTGGCCGATCTCAACGCTGTTACACCTACCTCCGACATTTTTGAAAAAGAACCTGTTGATACAATAATTACTGTTGTTCTTTCTTGCCACTTCACTCTTTCTTTTTTCCGATGCTGCGGCTCTAGCCCTCCAATATTCTGTACAATAGCACCTTTGATTAGTCAATGCTGATGCTTTCTATCTGAAAGTGTTGCTTCATTATGACATAACTTCACATTCGGCGATATCCAGTTGGCTCACTACAGTAAGGACTAGGAATCTACACAAGTTGTCATTTCTCTCACGCTCCTTCATCATGACCAGCTATTACACGATATTCCGATGGCAGTTGGATTGTGTGGTTACTCCGACAGGTCGTTATGTGCTGTAATATTTGAGGTACGTGATTAATCCTATGTGTTAAAGTAATGAAGATCTAAAAGCACGATTTCCTATTTACTAACCGGT